>JAHPZR010001731.1:0-17313 GCA_019787425.1 Platygyra sinensis
CAAGTTTCTTTATAGATATTTTTGGTGTCAGTTGTAATATTAATCGGTGTTATTTTGAATTTACCCATACATGTAACTTGAAGGTTATGTTTATAGGTGCAAGTGTATAAATTGATCGTTAGAGTTCGTTATCCAGCATGAAGGATGTAGATGTTGCATTGGAGGGTGATGGATGTCATGAATGAATGGCAGAAGTTGAAAAAGATGACTAGTATCTTACTTTCGCATCCAGATTTTGAAAGTGTCTGAGTAGTTGGGTTTTGGCTACTGCAGCAATAGGGCTTAAAACGAAACGCAAGAACTGTTTACCACATTGTTTGCTGAAGGCAACACCACAGACACCTGAGACAGTGAGAAACCCCAAAAATTGGAATTTGCGAGGGGCAACAGCAGAGTCTGAAATCACTCCTTCCTAGCAGCCAGTGCTGCTAAAAAGGTCACACTCAGACTGATGATCAGAATTTTACAACTGCTCAAAAGTGGGGGAATAACTATATTCAGGACTATGCCATTTCTAAATTAATGTTAAGTTTGATTTTTGGCCAAAGCAATTACACTGACAGAAAATTGAGACACCTTTTGCCAATAACAAACTTTTCATCTTGACTTCTATTACCATAGAGAGGAAAACTGTTGGCGACTGCACATCACCAGCTTGAGATGGAAAGGTTTCATTAAGTGGAAAACTGTAGCCAAAGTCAAAAAAGTTAATTTTAGACCCCAAACAGCCATAACTATATGGTGCAGAATGTGTAGGGGGTGCTTGCTTACAGCTGTAGTAATATTCGATGAAATTGGCTTTTATAGACTAGTAATAAAGAAATCCTATCAGAACTTATAATAGTAATAATAATAATAATAATAATAATAATAATAATAACTGTTTATTCACAAATCTATACAAAAAGTGAAAAGGAGATAAAAGAGGTTATCCCTTTCTAGTTGCCAACTGGCTAAAGTGCCAGAAATTAAATATATTCCATGGGGAGCGTACTGCATGCTACTCAGGGTCTCCACAGTACACCACAGCAACTCAATAATGTTAACATTGACTGTGTGATTGATTGTATTCCTAAGTTTTGATAAAAATTAGATAATGTCACAGTATTCTCTGTTTTCTGTTTAGTCCTACTGTTTAAAAATACATCTAATTACAATATCAACAAGGTCAGAAGGTTTGTTTTTCAAACCGAAATATCAGGCAAATATATTTTACTTGTTTTAATTTCATTGCTGTTTTATTTCTTTTCCTTTCTTCACCGTGGGGATCAGTCTACCGTTTTTTGCATAGTATCAACAAGACCTGGATGAATTTAAAGAGAAAAAAAGGGAAATAGGAATTAAGCAACACTGATCAAGGTTTGCATGGGTAATGCCAAACATGGGAAGTCCTGGAATTGTAGCTCTTCTTTTTCCAGGCCTGGCAGGTCATGGAATTTTCAAAGCTCTATAGGTAACACAGTGAAGAATTATTTTAAAGATACTGCCACCCCTCATTTCTTTAATGTGGCAATTAGGTGCATAGTTTTGATTAAAACTTCATTTTCTTAAGCTAGACACCCCTCCCCTCCCTCGTCATTGTTATTGCATGATAAAATGGCTTAACCATGCCCCCCTAAAGCTCCCAACAATTTACACTACCTGTTAAATTACGCATGTGTCCAGCATAATTATCAAGGTGCACAAGGTGAGAACTAGGAAACTGATTTAGTATACCACGCTTAGGAAACTGAGTTTAAACTGCCATTTTATTCAAACAGATTTCGCAATGGGTACAAAACAGTGGGACATTTCAGTTTATTTTAGGTCAACGGAAATGTACACAGCAAAACTAAAAGAAAACGAGTTTCGCTCACAACATTGTCTCTATCCAGCGAAAAGAACAGCAATTACCAGATAACATAACGTGAAGAGCACCTACATCTAAAAACCCATTAAATTACCGAGTGGCCAGCTTCTGGGGATGAAACTTCTGGTGTGACTGTGAGAAATGTTACAGTTCATTTATGATTTATATGAGAAGTAGATACAGAAACCTGTGTTTGGGGAAAAAAAAGTAAATTATTTACGGTTGATTTGAGAATTTTGGAAGCCATTGGAAGGCTCTTCGGTAAACCACCATCTTACGAACGTGCCACATGACTCGAATAAACAGAAGGGATAAAAAACTGACTAAAATAAAATAGCGCGGCGATATGAACAATACTAAACTTGATGAGTTACTTGAAGATATATTTACAAATCGCAGAGATGTCTGGGACTTAACATATAGGATACTTCTACGAAAAAGAAAACTTCATGGCTGACACAAGACTGAAGCTTAGATGAAATTAAACAAGGCTTACCTTGCGGTGTTGTCGTTTGTTTCCCTGGATCGATCTTCCATATTGTAGGAATTGAGCCAGGAATAAGCCGACGACGACAGCCCTCCAAATGAAACGCTCTTGAACGAAAACATTCCTCCGCGAAATGGACTGACACCCGCCACAAACCTAATTTCCGCTCGGGTTGAAGTTCGCGCGGTGAGTGTGGGGGGTCAGTGTGCACAAGTCTCAACCACTTATCTCGCAAGACTAAAATGAGCAGAAATACTTGCATTCATATCTGATCTATTGCTGCATCCGTGTATTACACAGCGATCGTGCATGATTCGACTCAAACAGAGCGCTAGATTCACGTTACGAGACCAGTTAACTGCGAACTACATAGAGATGTTATAACAAAATTCGCCATGTGAGCCTAGTTGGTTAGGAGTATCACGTCACAAAGCAGCAAGGCCTTACGGGGTTGCAGGAACATGATTTGATAATGGCGGACGAAAAATTCTCGGGAAAAACCGTGAAAAACAACGTCTTCCCGCGCTTGTTGGACAAAGCGGCCTAGACAGGTGAGTAAGTACCACTAAAAGATTCAGGAAATGCAAAAACAATGAACTAGAAAAATTTCGTCGCAGTGGCACTTTAAAGATTGCAGACTGGCAATTGAAAGCTCAGTGTTCTTTAAAACTTTTAACCAGAGAACGTCTTTTTAACTTTTCAATTATGCCCCCTGGTTACTCATCGATTTCTAAGCCTTGAATTATCGTGAAAAGTTTCAATATTTTTCAATATTCAGTCGGTGAGCGAACTAATTGTGGCTTAATAATTCCGTGAGTACAGTTACGTTTGCACCAGAAAATTGGTAAATTGCAGTCCTGTTACACCTTCGAACATCGTTGCAAGCCCCAGTTTGGCGTAAAGTCGATTTTCGCTTGAAACAAAGGAAAAATTAAAAACTGGAAAATATTTAGTAGCTTTTAAACATGCACGTTCCAGACCCTTTTCAACGAGAAGAAATCAATTTTGTAAGGTTTTTGTTTTGTTGTTGTTGTTCAGTGTTGTTTTGATCGCACCTGAAAGCGTTTATTATTTGGGCTTCCGTACGAATTCAAAGCCATGGTTATAAAATGCCCAAGCCGTTCTTGGTCGCCAAAAGGGGAGTCATGATCCCAGGCATCTCTAGCGTTTTGCGAAGCTTGCACCGGCACGAAACTACTTCAGCGATCGACGAAAGACATAAACAGGTGCCAAACAAACTCTGATAACTTCTTGAATCCACAACTCTCTTCTCCACCACAATAACTTACCGTACCAACAAAATTTACGCTATTTTTTTGCCTATAAGCTGTCCTACGATACTAATAAGGCGACCCGAAGCAAAAGGAAGAACTGATTAATTTTCAGTTTGTCAGCCATGAAGTTCTGTATGCTTTGTGCGACACCAGCCCTCCCACTCAAACATTTTTCAGGCTGCGAATCAATCCATAAGTTCTGGGATGGAAAAATCCTTTTGCTTTTCCACCAAAAGAGTGCGCTTTGTTGCATGTTGATTTTCTTTCACCTTAAGATCAAATAACCGTGTTAAGATCAAACTCAGAAGCGATGCGCTTCTGAAATTCCTATTCAAAATTCGTTTGAAGCAGGAAACCAACTTAATGCAGGCGTGCGCAGCCAATCAGCATTAAGTAATTATGCTATCTTGATTACCAAAAGCGCCCTCGTGATTAAGAAAAAATGACTTCTGTCTCAGCCAATGAGCATTCAGTAATTTTACCCTGTATGTGACAACCTATTAAACGGACAGAAAAAAATAGAAATTTGATGAATATCAATTGAATGTCGTCTGGAAACTAGAACAAACGCGGGAAAACAGAACCATATTTACCGACCAAAACTTTCACCTTTAATTCAGGGGAAAGTTGTGTTAGCAAGAGTTCCGAATTAAGAGGTAAGTGATTTGTATTTTCCACACAGACATTGAAAATAACAAAGAAACTTTGGGATGTTTTTGTGGAACAAAAGCGTCTCAGCGTTCCTGACAGTGAAGGGAGACAAAAACAGATTCAGCACAATTGGCGTTTCCTACGAGAGTAAGTCATTCAGTTGCAGATGCCAGGGAACCCAGTTTAAAATTACGAGAGAATATTAAGCCACTCAGTAGGGGAAGACATTCTTGTAAGATCTGATCCATCTGATCTGATCCATCTCAGAACATGTCTGAAAAATGTGCAATCCATTGCTTCCTCTTTTGTGCTGTCCACATTCAACTCCTATGACGGAGTTCCCGAAATTAAAGCACCGTTTGACACGGATATAAACGACGCCATAAAAATTGGGATTCAATTCAATTCGCAAGTCTTGTCAGGGATAAAGCATGTAAAGGGCAGTTATAAGCTCTCACGTATATAATAGTATATTTTGTCTGTTTCGCTACGACAGATGATCAGAGCTTTACTTCAAGAGGGAAATATTTTTCGGCGAAATTAAAACCTAACGAATTTCGAAGAACAATGCATTTCTAGATTCATTAACCGTGAAGTTAGTTTATCGACAATGATTCATAGGCTTTAAGCTTTTGTTGCGGAGAAAGAAATTAACATAAGAGCTAAAAGTTGTCCTCTACTTCTGTGGTTTGTTCACTTAGACGGTCGTCGCTTCATCCGGGACTTGGTCAACCCGGCCCCAATTCTCTTACAAATTCGGCTTTCTAGTAAATTATTTTCAACCAGCGACAGTTTGCATCGTCCATCGTCTTGATGATGTAAACAACGCGAAAAGAGTATATAAATTTTCAAACAGTGTAACATAAACATGGCATTCAGCCTAACCGTCTGGACATATTGAAAATTCTGGATAAATCGGAACATTTTAAAACGTCAATTAACTGCCGATTCAAGAGCGAAACTGCTCCTTTCTTAAGAAAAGTTGTTGATTTTAATTGCATTTTATCACAAAAGAAAATATAAGAAATGTCTTTTGTTCAAAACGAAAAAAACGTTTTCGAAACCTAATGAAATGTGTTCACTTCTTCCTGACAAGCTTAAACCACCCTTCATTTGCTTTGAATGTAAAATGTTTTCTTTTCTCAAATCACCTGCACCACTGCAAATTGTCGGAACGTTGGACATCAGTATGTACCAAATCGCTGGATTTGTTTGGGTCATTCTGATCGGCCTACTCAAACTAGGGATACCGTGTGCTGTCGACCTTCTAGTTCCCGAGAATAGCATCCCGATCTGCTACTTACACAGAAGAAGACATTTTGGCAGTTAATGAAGCAGCTGTTTCAAGATTTACATTTCCGTATAATTCATACATTTAGCAACAATATGGATATTTTCTTTCTTGCTTATGCCGTGAAATTCCAGATTGCGTATGTTGTATAATGAGTTTCCTAATTCGAATTGTCAAAGAAAAACAGGGAATGATCACATACAATGTCTTCTTCTTTGATCTGCTAGGGCTGATTCGGAGTATTTCAAAACGGATACACAAGCTGGTGAGTCTCATTGAATGTCGCTGATTGCTTCGGCCACAATCAGTTCACGCAAGTAGGGAATATAAGTAACCACGACGGCGACTCCGAGGAAAACTTCGATTAAAGATAAATTTGTATTTCACCTACGAATTTCGCGGTACTCTTAAGTCATTTACTTTGTTTATCACTATAAGAAAACTAAATTTTGAACACAGCGATAAATTTGAAATAAAAACCTAAAAAAATTGGCCGTCGTGTTTACTTCCACCGTACAACTCAACATTTGGTCATTTCACGTTGTTGCTTTTCAGAGGACGGCAAAAATATATGTACCAAGAATAATAACACACATGAAAAGTCATTGTACTGCTCATTAATTGTCATGTTCAGTAACGTTCTCGATGCCGTTGTGTCGTGGTTTCGTGAACATTTTAGTGACTACGGTGACCCCGAGGACAGCGCCCAATAAAAAAGGAAGTTATATTTAGCTTCGACTTTTGCAACTGTCTAGATCTGTTTTGTTCACCCATTGGTATGAGAACTTAATTATAAACTAAGCGCCTGATTACATGGCAAATTTCAGCTGAATTTCTGAAACAATTCCTCTTAAAATCAAATTGCCGATTACATGGAGAAAGATTCAGCTCGGGCCGCAATTTATTCCGGACTGAAAATCTGAAAAACTCTGATGCAACTGAAACAGCCCGGGCTGAAAAGCGATCTTCGACATGCGCAGTGATTTGGTTTTCCAGGAAACAAGATGGCTGCCACTAAGAAGGAGACGCGATTTCAGTGGAATAAAGGCGATAAAATAGAGGATCTTATTCGTTGTTTCGCAAATGTCAAAGCTCACCCTCTAGATGGAACATTAGAGCATCGACTTCAATGCAGACAAGGTTAAACGGTACGAAGCTGTCAGAGAAGCCATGAACATGCACGGAGAGCCTGAAGATATCTTTTTGACTTTCTGGCTGAGAGATATGTAGCCAAAGACAGGTTTCGGTTCAGTTCCATCATCTTGTAGGCTGTAACCATCCCAAAAAGTTGAAAATTGACTGTCACCAAAAGGCCAAACTGCAAGAGAAGCAATGCGCCTATTTTAACGATTCGTGTTCTTGGCGCCATCCTTGATTCTCCTGAGACTCTTCGTGCGGTATTTTTCACATTAAGCGCCGAAGCTAATATTTCAGCCTAGGCTGAAGTTCGTCGTGTAATGGCAGAAGTATTTCAACGCCGCTAGCCGGGCTGAAATTTGCCATGTAAAATGAAAATACGAAATATTGGCCGCCATTGTTCGCGTTCTCCAAAGTAGGCAGAACTTAGCCATTTTAAGTTGCTGTTGTGCACTGGACGGCAAAGAAATCTGCAAAGACTTATAACGCACATGCACAACCGTTTTTCTACTCTATACTCGTTGCTGATACCGTCGTGGTTCGCTTAAGCTCTTTAATAAATGAGTCTATGAACGGCATATTTAAGAATGGATATGGTATATTTAACAATTGTTCTTTGAAATAGACTTGTGGCAGAATATTAACAGAACCGCGAAGCGTCGGGGTAAATATTCTGCCTCTATTCACCGAGATTGAAAACATATTTTTTAGCATATGCACACAAATGATCTCAAACTAAAACGAAACCATTACACGGAATGGAAACCATTAAAAGTCGTTTTAACTCACAGCTCAATCCATACGTGAGTACTTTCAGGCCAGATTGCATAGCCTTCTTTGTGTTTTCATGTGCAGCAAATACATCAATTCTCAGGATCTCAGATTCAGAACTGGCGAGACGGAAGGTTACACCACCCATTTTGTTGTTGTTTGATTCACGCATTATTCACTCCGTGGAGGGTGATAATAAACAATTATTCACCAAAGTGGAGGTAAATATCCACCACTTTCACCGACACTGAGATGAATAATTGTTTTAGTATATACCACACAAGCCGAATAGCTAGCAGCCAAAAGAGTAACTTTATTTGTGATAACGTACCGACAAAAGCCATTTTGTTTTTCTTCGGCTGCTCGGAGGTGAATAGTACTTGGCTAATCACCTCCGAGCTAGCCAATCAGCGCGCGCGAAAAGTACTATTCACTTGTGTGGTATATACTAAATGAATTTTAGCCACAGATAGCGAGCTAATAACGTTGTTTGAAACACCAAAATCAAATATCTAACAGAATGGTTTTCAATGCAACGGTATCTTAAATATAAACCTCCTTCGGAAGAAATGTTGCTGGAGGAACTAATAACAAATGCTCTCAAATGTTTTATCTGCCAGCAAGAAAACAGGGCATCAATTTCTAGAACATGTTTTGTAATTTGGTAATTTACTTCAGTAGGAACCCTCCCAGCAATGGAATAATCTTTCCTATGTATCAATGAATTAATCGTTTACCGTTTTGTAATTTCTCTAAATTCTGATGACCATTTCATGAATCATGTGGCGTTTGTGCACTTACACTATTTGAGCGTGAATGTAACTGTGAAAGACTTCTTGCAGTCTGCTAAGTCATTTATTTTTATGTTGAGTCGTCTGGGCTTCTTGTGAGACATTCTTTTCTTGTTTAATCCCTAGCTGGACTGGAGTAATATCAGAAAGAACACTATTCCATTCCTTTCTCAAAAATGGCTACTGAAGATTCTCCTGCAAAAGAGGGCAAAGCAGGTTACTGGCTTCCAGTCCTTATCACTGAATCCGTGGTGATATTGATTATCAATACAATCACAATCATCGCCTTTGCAAGAATCCGCAATCTACGCAAGCGCAATACGTACCTCATAATAAACCTGACTGTGGCCGATCTACTGGTGGGTGCTGTGACAGGACCTTTGCTAGTGTACTTGTCCTGCAAGGATAAAGAAAACAACGGGTTCACGTGGCCAGGATTTATTATCTGGACGTTTGAGTTCAACTTTGTGATAGCTTCCCAAGTGAATCTCTTCTTGATATCCTTAGAGCGGCTACATGCGACACTCTTCCCTTTCAGGCATTGCCTCATTTCAGAATACGTTTACTTTAAGATCATCGTCGGCAGTTGGTCTATAACTTTCCTTCTGGGTTCACTTATGGCTGGCTTGTATTTGAAGGCAACAAATGGAGGACCGTACGTGTGGGCATCATTTAATGTTCTCACCCTTCTTGTCATCGCAGTCTCTTATATCATTATCATTGTTAAAGTTCAAAGAAGCCCTTACTCACAACATTGTTCAACTAATAAAGAAAGGAAACTATCAGTGACATTACTGGTTGTGACCGGACTTTCCGTTCTAACTATTTTGCCCAGTGCTATTTACAATTCAGTGCCAGTTGATCTACGAAGAAACTTGTCCAATGAGTCACGGCTTTCTGAAATCCATCATGCGCTAACTGTGATCTATTTCGCAAGTTCCATCGTAAATCCTCTCATATATACCATTAGAATGCAGGAGTTTAGGAAGGCCTTAGGAAACCTTCTTTCTAAAAGTAATGAGCCCAATAGAGACCATCCATTAAAGCCTTGAGATCATGCCTTGCCGTAACCTGTAAAACACAGAGAGGACAAGCCAAAACCTTCCACGTCACCCGCACTATGGACGATGTGATCTTTTCCTAACATTGGAGAAAAAGTTCCAAGCATAGACAGAGATGTCAAAATTGAGCCTCCCAAATAAAGGACAGATCTTCTTGCAACTGCTCCTTGGAAGGAATCAGAAAAAGAACATCGGTATGTTAACAAGCTATCAGAAAAACGGTTGTACCACTGAAACGATCTCTTGTGGATTACTCTGGAGTAGCTTTTATTATTTATTTATTTATTGATTTATTTATTTATTATTTATTATTATTTATTTATTTATTTATGTTGTTGATTTATTTATTTATTTATTTATTTATTTATTTATTTAGCTTCGGCTAACTAGGATACGATTTGTGTATAAATAAAAAAGAAAAGAAAAAACAATAATACAAACAGATTGCAGGTGGGCCCGACTCGAACTGAGCCACGCGTGAAATCTTAGCACTTCGATCGAAAGGTTGCCGTTATAACACGTACCACTATACACCGAGGAAAATGACGCAGTCTTTGTCACTAATGATTTAGATTTATTTCCTTGATAACATAATGATGTGGTCGACTGAAATTACAATATTTGCAAAGCTAAAATTACTGACAGAATAGCGAGAAATCGGTTTGTACGCGCGAGTCACAAGTAACACAACTGAGCGTTCACATAACATCAAGAAATCTAACAAATAATTGAATAATCTAACATCAGGACTAATCAAACAAACTTTCCAACGTTTCCTGGTAAAAGCCCTATTTCATATATCTCTTATGCTTCTTATAGGTCCTTATAGTGATTCTTGATTCTCTTGTTTCTTGACTCCTATCCTCTGTACACCCGCTACTGATCTGATCCTATAGATACATTTCGTCTCGTACTATTGAAAGATAATTTAATCACGTGGTATTGTGATTACGGAACGAAACTTGACGATTGATCTTAACCAGCTGCGTCTGGGTTACAGCGGTTACGCAGATTACCTAACCAAAAAGTTAGAAAAAAAAACTATTAGGAAGGGAGACCACAACAGCCTAGCCAATTACAGCGGATCCCTCGTTAATTATTTATATAAAAAATACTTAAGTGGCTATCCCGCTAACAGCGGTCCGGTCAATTTCGGGTCAGAAAAAAGTTAGCCTTATACTTTTTGGACGAAAAGGACTTAGTGTGTATATACTAAAACCAGTATGTTTTGTTGTAATTTCTGCTTTTCTATTTTGCTACGCCCCGAAACGACTTCAGCTGTCTGAGGAGAGATTTTTGGTCGATTCAGTAATCAAAATTTGTGACTTTTCCAGATCGCGCTGCCTTAAAACAAGGACGTATTGCTCCATATCGACCACACCACAGCATTTAGGTACATCCGAAGTGCTTTGCACCGAAATTTCGTTACGGTTGGATAAAAATTGGATAACCGCAAAAAAATCTAAGATACCTCACTGCGTCGCTTGTGAAAATGAATAAATAATTAGCTATAAGGAAGACTCAAAATATCAAAAGTGGCACCTAAACTAGGTTTAAAACAAAGATCTTTCCCTACTCTAACAGATTCTAAAGTCAAACTTGCGGGTATCGTCCTTCATTAGACGCAAGCGAACTCTGCAGTTGAACACAAATTACTGCATAACTAGTATGCCTATCAGCAGTCAATGCTGACGTGTAACGTACGGCGAAAGGGATTGAGAGACTACTATTTGTTTTGCATTTGTTCAGCGTCCTTTCTTTCTTTTTTCTTTATATAACAGCTTTATTGGGTAAACCACATAAATAAATAGCATGAATAAAAAAGGCAAGACCCAAAAGGGGCAGGTGCAACGAGATGAAGTCCTATGCGAGGCACCCCCCCTGGATTAAGACCTAAAATTAAAACAAAAGCATACACAAGCATTCATAGGAGGAAAGAAATATATATCTAGAGTGGCATGAGCATGTTTGGACTAGCGTCCACGTGCAGGGGTAATTGAGATCATATACCCTTGAAAAGTGAGTGCTCATTAGTTTGTGGACAGTTGTATGAAGAAAGTGGTGTTTAAAAAGTGCTAATGTTCCTATAGCACTTTTTTAACACAACTTTCTTCATACAGTAATTCCAAGTGCTACACAGCATCAATTCAATTGCGGGCAGTTGTAGCATGTTACACAATGGCTTAAAATCTATGTTGTGTTCTAAACACCATGAGGGCTGCTGCTACGCAGCAACTTTTAATTGCATGGGAAAGAGGTTGCCAGGGCTACAAATCTTACTTCGATCTAGTCGCCAGGGTCCAATAGACCATTTTACAGTTGTCGGCTTAGTGACCTGGTTTCTGAATCTGAATGGACACAGACCTTGCTGCTTTTATTGTGCAAATCAAGTTGTTCTTATGCTAACTAATTTGCATTTACATAAGAAAGCGGAGGTCTGTATCAAAGCAAGGTCACCTCCAGCCTCGCTTGCACTCATAGCCAGGTAACTAAGCACACAACTGTAAAATGGCCTCGTTCAATAGTGGGTTAACTTGACTCTGAACAAAACCATTAACCCTAGGTTAGTGTTTACCCTGCTTTGAGTAACTGCTTCGAGAACTCATTACAAGCAAAACACAGGTTACTTTTCAACAGTTAATTTAATCTTAAACTAATTGTAGGTTTAGGTATGAAAGTATGATGAGCCAACAAAATAACTGGGAGGTGTGATAGTTGGCACTGGCTAAATGAAAATGAATCTAAATTGGTTTTAGGAGGTGATTTGAATAAAAGAAATGCATAAAATGTAAATGAACATAATAAGTCAAAGTTCAACAAAACTGAATCAACTTTACTTCAAGCCAAACATTTCAGCATCAACATGTGTAAAAACCAATATAATCCTAACAAAGACAACATTACAAGTATTCTAACAGAACCTTATATAGGTAAGAAATTTGCCATTAGAAATAGTGGTAGTGTTCCCAAATTCTAACCGTCTAATTGTATAAAATGAACAAAAAATAACAACATGTAAACTGAACATGTAAACTGGAAGGTTATGTTAAGTAATGTCCATCTGCATTGCAGAAGCACTGGACAAATGATTTTTTGGGATTAAAAGTTCATAACCTCTGATTGTAACTGAAACTAATACTATGAACATGATGATGGAAAGTGTACTAAACATTGGCGAGTTAAGATCTGCATTGTTTTTCTAATGCGTCACGCAACGACTAAGTGAAAGAAAAACTTCTCATAGTCTAAATCGCCATAAAAAAAAAGAAACAACTGCCACATAAAAGCCAAATAAATTAACCATCACATCAACTCAACACGGCAACCGTACTGCGCTGAGAATTTCAAATGCTATTCGGTTTTCTGTGGCCTTTCCATGTGCTCGGCTTCTTTGACGTTATCGCGGTCACGCTCTAACAGCCATGTGGAATTACATTTTGTACACCAAGAGTAGAAAATGCACATGTTACATGTGGCATTAAATTACAAGTGAAGTTTATTTCTACATTTTAAAATAGCTTTACGTAAGCATACTTAGAACCAAACGGAGTTGCCCTCGCAAAGTCTACATCACGTCAACAGTCTAATACCGAGCTAAAGCGGCCTGTGCATAACAAACGCTCCGAAATGTAATTGAAGACTAATTTGTAACCAGAGCCAAAAAGATATGCGAGTCAAAAGTAAATATAAAAACGAGAATAAGAAAAAAGTGCTCAGTCTGTACGGTCTGCACAGTCTGCACGGTCTGGTCTACAGTCTGCAGTCTGCAGTCTGCATGGTCTGCATTTTGGGGTGGCCCAGTTCGTGATCAGTGTCTTGCTTGTTTACTCGAACATTCAAATCACGAAATAAGATTTTCTTTTGTGAAACATTCAGGCAGAACTACGCGAAAGCTTTGTCAGAGCCTTTTACAGCACTATAATAGTATGTGTTCGTAGTTAAATTTTAGTTTTTAAGCTTACCACAAACATTTACAAAGTAAAGGCTCAACTAACCTTCGACAAGAAGAGCACATGGCAAAAACACGGCGTGCAAGGCATTGTGGTTGAATTTGTGGATACAGCGCAATGCATTGTGGTAGAAAAGTTTGAAGCTCGATTCCCTTGCCGATTATAACTGCTGACTTCGCTCAGTCGCTTCAGGCTCCTTCGCTGCGTCAGCAATTATGCAAATGTCACGCAATTCGCGGCTAGCGTGATGGCGATTGAATGGAAGCAGCCGGATAAGAATGATGTTTGGGAGTCCAGAATGTCCTTTCATTCTGGAAATATCTTATATGCGTAACTTAACACCCCTTATCTTGGATTGATATTGATGGAAATAGACGAAAGAATGTTATCAAGTTAATTATGCAACACTCACAGTTAGAGCTAAGGGCGGTTGCGAGTTGAAAACAAACAAGCGGAAAATATTCAACGCTGTTTCAACAGCCCAGAAGTCCTGTGGAGGTATTGCAGAAAATCTGCAGGTATTACAGAAAATATGCAGAAAATCCGTAGATATTGCAGAAAATATGCAGGTATTGCAGAAAATATGCAGAAAATCTGCAGGTATTTCTGTAATACCTGCAGATTTTCTGCAATACCTCCATATTTCCTGCATATTTTCTGCAATACCTGCAGATTTTCTGCAGATCTTCTGTAGTACCTGCAGATTTTCTGCAATATCTAGAGATTTTTGCATATTTTCTGCAATAGCTGCAGATTTTCTGCGTAGCCAGCTCTGACGATATTAACAGTTGTATAGCGCAACGTTCTCCAGTTGTTCTATTTCCGTAGTGGTTACTGGTGCTTTCTGTACGCTTACAAATTTACCCCAACTTCACAAGAAGTCGACCAAGTGCAAATTATGTCACATCGATGCCGTTACTGTCAAAAGCCATTTACTCGTGCTGGTAGTAGAAGACATCACGAGAGGTATACTTGTTGGAAGCGACTTGAAAATGGTCAAGACAAACTCCCTTTGGTAGACCTCCCATCGTCAACAGCAATAACACGAGTTGATGCTCCAAAGATTATACTTCCTACTGAAAAGCAGAATGGGATTCCAAATGGAATAGAAATGGGAGAAGCGTTTCGGTTCAAGACACCCTCTAGTATCATGATTGTTGGTCCTTCCGGTTGTGGCAAGACTTGTTTCACCGAATCTTTACTCTTGGATCATTTGGAAGAATTGTTTGTAAACCCTCCCTCAACGATTCATTATTGCTACGGGGCGTGGCAACATGGATTCCGAGAGATGAAAGACGCGGGTGTACAATTTCACGAAGGGGTTCCTACCACCTTCCATTTGCAAAAATGGTTTCCGAAAGGTGGTTTACTCGTGTTAGATGATCTGATGGTCGAGGGAGGTGAAGACAAAGAGTTGCTGGACTTATTCACCAAACATTCACATCATCAAAATATCACGGTGTTGTACTTGTGCCAGGACATGTTTCCACCAGGGAAATACGCAAAGTGTATTTCCAGGAACGCCCACTACATCGTAGCCTTTAAAAATCCACGAGATCAATTAGGGATGAAGAATTTACTGCTTCAAGCCTTTCCCACTTGTTGGGAAGACATGATGGACGTGTATCAAAAAGTGACCGAACGACCGTTTGGGTACACGGTCCTAGATTTACATCCTGCCAGTGACGACAGGAAACGCGTATTTAGTCACCTCTTGACGCACGAAGGATACCCACGCTGGCATCGACGAATCAAGAAAGAGGGTGTTTGATCACTGTGCACAAATGATATATTAAATATCACTTCAATCGTTTCGGCTCATTTGAAGCACGTTGTCTTGGGTGAAGGACGACGAGAACCATGCGTACTCCTTCAACAGATATTTTTGGCCCCGTGGAAGAAAACAATGATGAAAACATAGAAGACGAAGAACAAGAAGAAGACGAAGAGGTAGAGGAGGAACAGGAAGAAGAGGAACCTGAAGAGGAAGAGACTAGCAGCTCCGAAGAGGAAGAAGAAGTGGACGACGACAATGAACCCGATCCATGGCACCCGTTACGTCAGAAAGTCGGGGAAGATATCAAAGAAACCTACCTGAGAGAAGTCCAACAGTTCCTGGATAGGGGAAAATCCCAACACTATGCAGAAAATGCCGCTTTCAATGCCCTGTTACCTGTAAGTAGAAGAAGGCTACGAAGGACTTATTTAGATCGTCTAAAATGGACTCACCATATCAAACACAATGCAATACACCGTAAAGTCATGAAGACTCTTCGACGCTTTACTGAGGAAGATGACATGGATTTTGACGAGGCGGCTGAGTCGGCAGTGGCAAAACGGAAATTCCTGTTGAACAGACTAATGAAAAAGAAATTGCTCCCTGATGATGACGACGACGAAGAAGTAGCGGAAGGGGAGGTTTAAGCCTTAGTGTGATACACTGAATTGGCCATGTGACTCTTATAAGAGTTTGTGATTCTAGAGTTTTAATCATTATTTGTAAGACGCCACACAAGATGAATTGCTTCAATCAACGGTCGGGGAATGACAAGATAGTTGTTTGTAGGAAAGCCTACAATAAAAACTATTATGCAAAGAACAGAGAGCAAATCCTGGTCCGGCAAAAACGATATCGTACCGAGAACGCCGAGATTCTCAAATCACGTCGTAAAAGGTGGTATGAAAACAACAGGGAAAGGCTCGCCAGCAGCCAAAGAGCCTATTGTCAACAAAACAAGGAACACATCAGGAATTACCGAAGACAATACTGTAAAAACAACAGGGAACGGATCAACAAACATTGGAGATCTTATTATGCCAAGAATAAGGAACAGATCAGGCAAAGACTTCGTGACCAAAAACAAAGAAAAATAGGTCAGAATATCGTGCGTTTTAGGGCCTGGGACCAAGAGTCTGAAAAACTAGAAACGAGTCTAGTTCCCAGCGATACACTTTGTGGAGCACCGACGGTCAAGACGTAAAGTTGTAATCAATTCTCTCTTTGGTGTTCATGCTGTTATTATTCAATAAACGTCATACATTATGCATCAGACTCTTTGTTTTGACATAGGTATACCCCCCTATTCCCCGTCTTCACAATGGTTCTTAACCATGTGATATCGCATACCCCCTATCCCCCATCTTCTCATTGGATACACGTTTTTATATACAAGTCTTTCAGCCTTGAGTAAAATCATTTTACTTGTGACTAAGTGATCAAGAGCTGAGCATCGCTTTGGAGGAATTTGAAAGGACTATGGTTGATGTAAGTGAATTATTCTTGCCACTATTAGAGAACCGCTTAGACCGAACTACAATTTGTGCGGCTGTTGAATCAGGAGCGATGCGATTTGCATTGTTTGTTTGATCTTTACTTCAAGCGCGAACGTTTGTTTGAAATACCTTGGATGTTTAGCTTCTAAGCGTGCGCCCGGTTTTAATTCATTTCACGTTTCATTTCTGACTTAATATGTTAATTCTTCAATGGTGGCTTAAAATGTCTTTTGTTTGTTGAACAGTTGAGATCAATGAGTTTAGATTTCCACTTGATGTATTTCAATTAGTAGTGCACACACGTTGTTTGCAAATTGGACACAGGTCCCTCTTGTAAAAAATTAGGAGTTTTTGAAAATTCAGTTGTTTCTCATTTGATTTACATGTGTCTTGATTAACTCTCGAGTCCGAGGGGAAAAAATATGATAAGACCGATCTCAGGCCTTTTCTCGCCCAAAACAAACTCCTATTTATCAAAGTTAGTCACGTGAATTTTGAAGTTGCGTGACATTTTTGCGAAAACCCTGGCGGGATTTGTGTCGCCATGGAAATCTGTGAGACCGATTCCAGTCCTCCGTTGAGGCTGGTGGGTTGTTTTCCAACATGGCCGACTTTCATGGGCACCGCCATCTTGAATTCTTAATTCATCTCCTGATTGGTTGAAAATAACCTCCGCCATCTTGGATTTGGATAACAATATAGTCTATTGTTCTCGAAACAATAGCCTATTGTCTTTCTCGGCTCCTGATTGGTTACGGGTCATATGAACCAGGTATAG
>JAHPZR010001733.1:0-2500 GCA_019787425.1 Platygyra sinensis
TGCTTAATGGTCAATTCCAGGAGCTGATTATTGCTCCTTTTCTTTTTCATTTTTTTTTCTTTTTTCTGTTAGAAACCAGTAAGTTAAGGGTACTGTTTGTTTTTTCGTTTCTTGTTTTAAAATAATGGTCTGTAGCCTTGAATCATTGCTTTGTATCAACTGCTTTAAAATCATAATATTAGGGGTGGCGAATGGTAAAATCCGAGACTCGCTGAGACGCCGAGATCCTTGTTTGAAAATCCGGGACCGAGACTTGAAAGTTTTAACAAAATCCGAGCCCGAGACTCTGTACGAAGAGAACCGAGCCCGAGCCGGTTTCGAAAACTGTTTGCAGGGAGACATGAGCTACACGATATTCTAAGATAAATAAATGTAAGATCGATAAGTCAAGAGTTTCAAAATGTTACGCCATGACGACTAATCTTCGACTTAAAAACCTGGCTTGTCGGGCCTACATTTTCGAAAGACTGCTATCGTACATTTTTAATAAAATAAACAATTTTATCATAGTTTCAGTGATCAAAACCGTTGGCCAAAAAACAAAAATCTAAGACTAGAAGACCTCACGGCCAAAAATTCGAGAATCCGAGACGCAAAGAAACACAAGAAAACGAGATTTCGAGACTTATTCAAAACGCCTCCGAGATTTCGAGATTGGAACCAAAATTTCCGAGACCGTAAATTTACCGGGTACCATTCGCCACCCATAATATTATGGTGCAGTCGCCGAGTGCCAATAAGTACTAATTCGTTCCAACGGCAAAAAGGTTTTCGCCTAGGCTGTTTATGGTTCCGAAAGCTGTGATTTTTCACGGTTGCGTGGTGCTAATAACTACTAATTCGCTTCGACGAATGGCTAACGCTCGAAAGGTCAGTTTCCGAATCTCTTTTCGGTGGCCAATTCACATTATCGACTCATTATCAACTCAGTTTATAAAACCAAACTATCCTGTTATACTTCCCACCGACGCGGGACGCAGCTGACGTAGCCCCTCAGTTATTTTAAGAAACCTACCCACCCCCTTCCCCCCCAAATAAGTATAGCTTGCAATACAAGTACTCGGGTTGTTTTCTTCTTTCGGTTCACCTATGACGATGTTCTTATTACATTGCTTCAGATCATAAACTTAGCAATCCCGGTAATTTAGTCTATTTAAAATTTTTACTATGCTACTCATATAGAAACAGGAGAAACAACAAACAGTATTGCCATTGTTTCTCCATGAAATAAACACCTTGTTACCTTAAAGGACATTTCGCAACGCTGATTGCTTCACCGGAAATTAATAATTGGCTGTTATCAGCAGTTCCTTTGAGTTGCCTGTTTGCACAAGTTTATCCGATACCAAACCCTTGACCTATCGCGCGTGCGACATGCTTGTCGACCTAAACTTGTATGTACAGACCATACGAGTTTCCTCGTCAGCGCAAATTTATGCGGTACTGGATAAACCACTATGCAACCGTAAAAAACAAAACAGCACAACCCGTACCGAAGATTCAACCAGTGTTAAGAGCGCAAAAACTCTTCCACAATCTACACTTATAACACAAGTTGGGTCTGTGTCTGTTGGCTTGTGCAGGAGAACTAACTCGTGATACGATCACCTGAAAAAAATTACTCGAACCCAAGCTTACAACCAAGACTACTTGTTCGCTATAGACACTGGACCACATGACAGGCGCTAGACTCTTGCAGACAAACAAATAAATATAAAAACAAATAAATCATGTGATACCATACACCTTGTTACCTTTAAGAACATTTCGCAACGCTAAGTACTTCACCGGAAATTAATAATATTAGCTGTTATCAATGTTTTTGGAGCAGTTCTTTTGAGTTGCCTGTATCCGATACCGAACCCTTGACCTATCGCGTGTGGGACGTGCTTGTCGCGTCGGCCTAAACTTGTATGTACAAACCATATGAGTTTCCTCGTTAGCGCAAATTTATCCCGGGGGGGTACTTGACAAATGTTTGAGTGAGGGGGTGCCGCCGAGGGTTTGAAACCCTGACCCTGTTTAGAACACAAATACGCTAAAAACCCTACCCTGTGTAGGACAACAACCTCCATTTTAAGACCCTGTTTAGGACAAGCGACAAAATGCACACTCGCTGGTTTTATAGGAATTTACACTGTTTAATAAGTCATTCAAATTGAAGAAATCATGGTCGATGCGTCTAAAACCAAGTTGTTGCGTCTCAACACTTAAACTAAACAAAAAGCCGTCAAGTATTAAGCTCTAAATTAGCGTGGCAAAATGTCGTCATTGCATCTATAGAAGAGCGATTTTTTTTAATAGCAAATCAAAGAGGAATGATTTCTTCAATTTTTGTTTAATGAATAAGAGGAACTTATTTTTGAGGTTAATTTTATTTTGATTAAAGCACTAATAGAACTTTTACAGAGAAAAATATCCCTAAACAACATATATACCAGCGGGATTACCTCATGTCTGCGCGACACAGTGACATCTTTCTTTCATCGCGTTATCCAAG
>JAHPZR010001733.1:7500-17500 GCA_019787425.1 Platygyra sinensis
TTACGGTACAAACGTCATCCTCGTTTCCTTTGCGTTAGTTCTTATGTTGCTGTGGAGGTTTAGGCAGTTTTAAACTGATTGCAACGAGTTGTAGCTTCACTGGTGTCCACTCTTTATATCAAAAACTTGCCGAAATCGCTTTAAGATTCTTTAAGCAACGTCTTACATAATATCTCAGTTTGCTACATTTCCAAACACCAAGAAAGGTGTTGAAAAAAGGCGCGCAGTGAAGTATCTTGGACAAACTTCGAGAGGTTTAGAAAACTGATTAATGTGGTTAAACTCTGTCTCGAATGGTTGACATATCTTCTCAATCATAACAAAAGAGAAAATGGAGAAATGATTTCTCAAGAATCTTTGCTAATTAGGGTCAAATTTCCAAATTCAAACGCGGCAAACTATTAATTATTTGTGGCATGTGCGTGATCAGCGAGTCCTGAAAACGCAAGGAGTACAGGGAACGTAACATGACATGACTTAATCCATGAGATTTCCTGTGTATCTTTGATTCTAGTCCAACTATAATCGATTAAGTTTATGGTATTCATATTCACAGGTTGGAGACTACATTCTCACTCCAGATATGTGTGTTGAACGAAAGAGCATCGGTGATTTAATAGGATCTCTAAATAATGGAAGGCTGTGAGTATTGTAATTGTCTTTTCATCTATTTAACAGATAGATTCCATCATATTGAGCTAAAAACGCATTAAAGTGTAAAGTAATTGCTGGTTTGCGGGAACGTTAAGCAAGCAAGGTAATATTTAACACTTTATAAAGCCTTCAGCCTCATATTTTAGTTACCGTCATAGTGTCACGCACAATATGAGCTGTTTACTCATTTCTACTGAAATGGATCCGATGTTACCGTGCGTCTGTTCAGTTATAGATCGCAGATGACGTCAAAATATGGTAAGATCGGAAAAAAGTGGCACACGAAGCGATGGCCGAATATGGTCACAGATGTTCTTAACATGCATGAAATCTACCTGTTTTATTTATTAAAGAAGCAAAGAAATGTTAATGACGTCATCCAAACGTTTATTCTCCAGTGGAACCAATCAAAATGCGAGAATAATTCGACTTAACGGACCTGTATCTACATTTTCTTCTCCCTCGTACGTTTTGCTTTTAGAAAATTTCTGGCAACCTAGTTTGCTATATTCTGTAACTGCATAATTCAACATGCCTGCAATCTCATTACTACATTACAATTTTTATTTTATACATGTAGTGTAAATATAGAGTACAACCTGATGGATTTGAAAACTTAAAAGTTGCGTTGGAAAGGACAGGCTGTTATTCAGTTAGTTGATAACTGTTACATCCAGAAAAGGTTCATTATAAAAACATTCAAATACAATAACCGCATTAAGAGGATTGTTTTACGGTTAGGCTCATGATCAGTAAGGGAACGACAAAGGTACTTTATGGTCATCCCATAGCATGTGCTTCAACCGAACCGGGAAACGTCCTTTAAAAGAACACGAAAAATGTCAATGTATTGGCCTGCACGAATCCACTTGAAGATAGTTACTTAAAGGGAGTTTTACCGGCTACTGAACTTGATTTTCGTTTATACGCGTGGTTTATGAGTTGTTGTTGTTGTTTTTTTAATTTTGTTGGTTTTCGTTTTCAATCCTTCTTTGTTTAGGTACAACCAGGCTGTTGCAATGACGAGATTTTACAAAAGACCCATTCTCTTGATTGAGTTTGACCCTAACAAGTCGTTTTCATTACAGGTTAGTGTCCCTTCAGGTGCTGTTACTCTCGGCAATTTTTCTCACAGTCTTTTGTATATTTCCATACTAGAAATGGAATCTACTTTGTGCTCAGCTTGCTGGAACAAAACGTTGCAAGACGTGTCGATGAGGTGTTACAGTACTCAACTTCTTGTGCAAATTGTCTCTCAACACCACAACACAAAATTTGTAGAGAAGCTGTAAGATATTCAACATTTTTTCGTCATTTAACAGAGCATGGATTTTTCTGCGTAAAGATACATTGCATTTAACTGAAGCGGCTGATTGGATAGGCTCGATTACCAGCCGCTGTTCGGGAAAGAAGCCCGCGTTCCTCCCCCGGGGAGGGTAGACCAGACACGAGACACGAGAGCGGCGGAAATCGAGCCTACTGATTGGACGGTTAGACACAAGCTGTACACAAGCGCACAAAGCACGAATGCGGTTCATTCAAAGACACGCGCCCTTCAAGAACTTATCTTAAAGAGCGAAGGTTAATGAAATCCATAAAATTTCCTTTCAAATTCTTTGTTTCGCTCCACTTTTTCACCATTTTAAATATGGCAGATATTACGGTACAAAGATCTCTTCATTCATGTTAAACGTTAACACCGTAATTGTTATAATTTGGTAACACGCATGTGAAATGGCAGAATGTTTATATTTCATCTAGCGTTCAAAAAGCCCAATTTGCATTCCTTTATTTCAGGCAAAAGCTAGTTTGTCCAGTGAAGTCTCCTTTAATGACATATCATCCAAGTTAACTTTACTTACACTTCATTTTCCTAAGGTAAGAAAATTCCTCTCTATGTCACGGTATCCTCTTGGTTACCGCGCTCAAATCCACTCCGAGCGGTGTGGGTTCGAGCCCAGACCGGTGTCATTGCGCTGTGTTCGTGGCCAAGACATGTTATTCTCATAGGGCCCGACTTTGTATACCCAGGTGTATAAATGGGTCCCCTAACACTGTTAGAGTAACGTGGCAAAAAATGCCGATGGGATGAGGTGAGGGTGAGGGGGATGGAGGGTAAACTAGCAATAAGGAATTGGCGTGCCCTCTAGAGGGATCAGCAACAACCCGTAGCTTGCTTACGTGATTCACCGGTTAAAAAACAGTATTAATTCCCGCACTGTGGCTAACGAACACCTAAGAAAGCTTTCTGATTGGAGATTAGTATCAACGAATGAAATTGACGGAGTGATTTACTGACTGACAGGGTGATTGATTAATTAATTCAATGATTTGTGTTGATCATGATTGCCCTTCAGTTACGTATCTTGTGGTGCCATAGTCCTTATGCAACTGCTGAGTTATTCGATGATTTAAAGGTGAGTGTCATGTAAGTTGCAGAATGTACATTGCTTGTTTGCATTACACTGTAAGTCCATTTTGTAATCAGTCCTTAAAAGGGAAAATTAAACTTGAACTCAGCTCATGTTTCACCTCAGACTGAAACCCTATTGTGTGACCATTTAAATGAAAGCTATTTAGCAGTACTTTTATGTGCATGGTGGTCGATGTTTGTCATTCATATTTTTCTATTTCAAAGCAAAACAACTTAAGACCATGCCCCATCGCGCTATGCACACCTATAAATCTTAGATAAGGGAGTACCTCTCCCCTCCCCTATGTTCCATTTGTTAATGTCGTATTTTCTTTCACCAGGCAAATAACCTGGAACCTGATACTAACACAGCTATGGTGGTTGGATCTGACCCTTCAGCAGCTGCCTCTGATATCACGTACAATATTGGCCCCCAGGTTAGAAGATGCTGCAGTGATCTTCATGTAGCTTTTTTTCTGTCTCTATCCAAGGGCTGCGATGGTGCGGACTAGTCGTTCTTTGTTTCTTTTTTCTGATGGAAAGTAGCAAGTTGTGCTGGGGATGTTACAGTGCAGGGGGGAAAGGAAGCGAAATGTTAGGGGGTAGAGGAGGGGAAGGTGAAGTGTGTGCATGGGAGGAAGGGAGTCACGGCTTCTCTTGAAGAGTGGAGGATCTAGGGGAGGGGCCCGGGGGAGGGGCGCCCCTCTTTATTTTGGGTAAAAAAAGAAGAAATCACAGAAGGAAGAAAAGCCGGCAGGGCAAGCAAAACAAAACTGCCCACCCCCCCCCCCCCCCTCCTCCCTTCCTTTTTCTCAAGGAGTCTCGGGAAACAAAATTCACTGTCCTCACTAGTCATTAAGTGTTAATTATTATTCTCCCTCAGTTTACTTAAATTATCTTCCACAGTGATTTAAAATTATAATATTTTGCTCTTCAAGGACTTTATTTTGAAGCTGCCAGGAATAACTTTCAAGAACTACAGGTACAATTTGAAAATGTCCGCCACTTTTTAGAACATTAAAGAAAAAGAGGAATCTAAGCACATTTGAAAAATGGACTTACATCAATATCAAAGAGCGTGTTGCAGACCAGAAAACAGTCAAAATGAAATCAATTATATGGAAACCGTTCTCGACAAATCTTTTGAAGTAGAGATTTCATGTAGAGATATATGATAAAAGATGGTAAATTTTAAACTCAGTGGTCGATAAATGTCAAAGGTGAAATGTCAATTATTTCGCGAGCGAGGGACGAAAAACAAATATCTGACTCCCTGACGAAACTCGAACGCGTGACCTCTCAGATACCTGTTTGGCGCTCTAATTACTGCACTGGAAAGAGACTAATGGTGAATTAGGGCATATTTTTCGGTTCTGTCACTGACTCCTCACTTTTTTTTCCCAGGTCTGTCATGAGAAACGTCGAGAGTATTCAAGAACTTTTTACTTTGTCGCAAGAAAGACTTGCTACTATTTTAGGAAATGCCGGTAGCGCCGAGCAATTGTGGGAATTCATTCACAACGAGAACAGAACTCAAACCTCGAAAGTACAAGCGACTACCCAACGAAACCGCCGGTAGTTTAGTCAAATAGTTCAGTATAAAACGGTCTTGTTAGCACAAATGTAACAAATATCTTTAAAAGCACAACAACGCTTTTCAGTTTTCGGAACATGTTTCGATGTTTCAAACATCATCATCAGCCACCTGAACTCAACAAACAAGTTGAGCATGTTAGTCTTTCGTTGCATTTCTAAATTTATCTACTGCTCAGTGTTTACAGGGAGTTTTAGTTTACTTTTTGTCATTTCTTGTCTGTCTTTTGTTTTATTGGTTAGTTTAAATAACTTTAACAGTTATCGAATATTTGAATTTGTAAAGGTTCATTTCATGAGTAGCTATATATACCGACCATTTTGTAAATCTTTACCGTACATTCATAATGGCTAATGATAATATTTGAAACATCGAAACATGTTCCGAAAACTGAAAAGCGTTGTTGTGTTTTCGAATAATTATAAAACGACAAAAAAGATACAGATTTCGTTCACTACATTAACCTTCCAAATTCAAATTCAAATTCAAACTCGCGGCGGTGGAAGAGAAGTGTCAATGCTGATGTAATGGTGATAAGTTATTAATATATATATCAAAAGCAATTGATCCAATAAAAAAGCGCTTTTCAGGCCACGTGACTGCGCTATAAACCGCGATGCCGAACATGCATTCTGTAATATTGAACAGGATGAGTGCTCTTTAATTTTGACATTCATTCATAGGATGGGGCCAATTGGTTATCATGTTTTTTACTGCTTTTGAGCATGAAAAGAATAAAAATTAAACAAAATCAGTATTTATTTCACAAGTTCGATACCTGAGAAAATAAAGTAGCGCCCAAGTCGGAGAAGCACTAAACAATGAAATTTTTTCCGTTCAATACAACAGGTAGATAAGATTTAGAACTTAACTATCTGTGTTGTTTATTCATAAACAGACGTTACAAAATTTGATAATTGGATGAATTTCTAATTATTGTATTATGTTCTCGATTTTGCGCATGGTTTATAAAACAGTTACAATTTATAGTTAGAACATATAACTCTTTCGTACACTTATTGCTTAGAGCATTTTACAATATAGATAGGACCTGCGTGCGCTCTGATTGGTCAAAATCCCATGTTTTATCACAGTACAAAACAGAAGAAGCGCGTGTTATTGTTTTTTGCCACATTACCTCTTCAAGCTTTTCCCGTGTACTCCTAAAATCCCTCGTGGTTTATTGCGCCGATAGACCCAAAGAAAGAGTGGTCTATTCTTTCAAGTGCACAGAGCATCTAAAACTCTTTTGTCACCCCAGCTAGTGAATGTAGATTATGACGTCACAGCTGATGACGTCATGTCATTCCCTTAATCCTTTCTAAGAGAAAAAGGCATCAGCGAAAACTGAAATTTTTAACGTTGAAAAAATTGCCTAGACCAAAACCGGTTGCTGTTACGTGCTACTGAAAATTAAAAAAATAATAGAAAATACGAATTATCGCTTTTTCAGCTCTTGTGAGTACCGCTAAAGAAATATTTCTTTTAGAGGCAAAATTTTAAAATGTTTAATTACGCCAGTTTTACTGACATTGAAGGCTTGCTTTTACCAATGTTTTGGCTTTTCTGGAAAGAAACTTCCGAAAAAGTCTCGGGTTTTTCATTGAACAAGTGCAATCCCAAGGTGTAACCTCACCCTGGAATTGCTTTCAATTATTATAGAGCGGTTTTTTTTTTTGAGTGTCGAAAGGTTATTGGTTTTGCATCACTGCGCTACACATCCAATCAAAAGAAAAACCAATCCTGGCTTCTTGGCGCTTGGTGTTTTTATGTGACGTGACGTAACAATGCATCACTGCGCTACACATCCAATCAAAAGAAAAACCAATCCTGGCTTCTTGGCGCTTGGTGTCTTTATGTGACATGACGTAACAATGCATCACTGCGCTACACATCCAATCAAAAGAAAAACCAATCCTGGCTTCTTGGCGCTTGGCGTCTTTATGTGACATGACGTAACAATGCCTTACGTAATTAATCGATAAGATCGATGAAGCTAATTCTAGTCGCAGATTTGAGAGACACCAGTGGGTATGTAAATATTGTTCTGTGTTAATGTGTATTAATCCCGGCATTTGTCAACTATAATTCTAATCTGTTGATAGATTTCAAATGCTTTCCTGTAACAAAGATGATTGAATAAACTGAAATATTTGGAACCTTGACGATTGTTGCAACTAGCAGTACACATGTAATTACTTCGAGTTTTGATTGGTTCACTGTTTTACCTGTGTCTCTTGTGATTGGCTACAGCGGTTACTTTGTTTCGGTTTTGCGACGCTCGGTTAAAAACCTCTGAAGTAGCTTCTTAGTCGTGCGTTTTCAAATGATGTAAAAACTTAGAAGTCGGATTTCTTGCTTATACACGTTTTTGTGACCTCATCATAGATGACATCATGACTTAAAATAGTTTTAGATTTTTTTGCAATTGAAATAATTCAGACCACAATCTAAAGCCTTGGCCAAAAGATCTCAGTATTTCAACGCAGCATATCGCAGCATTGTTAGGCGCAACATTTTGCGCACGTTTGGCATGTTCGACATGTTGGGTGTTGTTGGCTTAAGTTTGAAATTGGTCAAATTTAGGTAAATAACACCCAACATGTCGCACCACGTCTCAATAGGGTGGCCAAACTAGCGCAACATGTTGAACCCAACAATGTTCCGATGTGTTGCCTTGACATGTTGCGATCGTTTGGTCCGGGCTTAAAGCAAAATGCAGAGTCCTCTTCAGCCTGGTTTGCCTGTGGCTATACCCTGCTTTTAGTTTCATCCAAACCAGAATTGCGTCTCTTGGGCTCCAAATCGTACGAAGTCCATTGAATCTTTGGCCAGTTTTCGAATGAAGTCGTATTTTTAGCTTCTTTTTCGGTCAGTCCTTTAATGGTGTTTCTTATCTCTTTCTCTATCTCTTCCTTGTTCAAGGGATCCATGGGCCTATAAATATGACAGACTTCTTACTATAACATACAATACAGTGCACGTTATCCCTGCATGATACATATCCCCGTTGTAATACACTGAGGAATAAGCAAATGTCAGATCTACGGTTATCACCAACTCACCGCACTTGGACGTGCAGCGTCGTTAAGCTCTTTATAAGACTATCTTTCATTTTTCCTTGCTAACGTCCTCATAGAGCATTGATTCCAATAAACGCAAACATTACAACCAAGATTTAAGCCCTATTCACGCCGGGAATATTTTGATCTCAGTACAACCGAAATTACACGAGAAAAATCTGATAATATCTATTCAATGTTCTTCCAACTCTCTGCGCTCAATTTTAACTTCCAACACTGTTTGGGGTTAATTGCGTGCTCTCAGCCAATCAGCACGCTGTAATTGTTGCATGTAGATTATTAATAACGAAATGTCAAGGTATGTACGTAATGTACGTAGCGTAGTTTTCTCTCATCGTGTGGGCTTTTCATCAAATGACAACAGGGTAGCAGAAATAATTGAAGAAATGTAATATGGAGCGATACGCACACTGCCAGTGGGTATTAAGAATATACTGTTGGGTTTATATGTATATTCAAGTGGACCGGAAAATTGACGGAAAATGGTAAAGAGAATTTATGAAGAAACTGATTTTGACTTTAGCTAAGTTGGCTTTACTTACACAAATTTAACTTTTGCGGCTTTTAAGATAGATAGCGCCCTTGCAGTCATATTGGTTGGCGATATGAAATAGAGGTGTTCAACCTTTGCCTGAAATGGAGAAGGGTAAAGACATAAATAAACAAACCCTGAAACAAACTTACTTTACACCGTCAATTACAAATAAAACGAGGATTAACGATCACCTACATTATTTAAAGTGCTACTGAAACGAAATTTTCGTATCCTCTGTTATTTGTTCAATCTATAGTCTGCAGCCTGCTTAAAATCATGGTGAATTTTATTTTTGTCAAATCCTAACGGAAAGTGCTGTTTTTAGTCGCCGAAATCGACTTTTTCAAGCAAAACTGTGTCCGGGCACTGGAACCGAGTTTAAGGACCTTGTGACGTCACTGGTTGTGTTCACGTATGACGCGCTCTTGATTCGGGTGTCTCGAAAACTCAGACCTCGAAAACTCAGACCCCAGACCCGAAAAACTCAGACCCTCGGGTGTGTCGAAAACTCAGACCCGAAAAACTCAGACCCTCGGGTGTCTCGAAAACTCAGACCCGAAAAACTCAGACCCTCTGGGTGTCTCGAAACCTCAGACCCGAAAAACTCAGACCCTCTGGGTGTCTCGAAACCTCAGACCCGAAAAACTCAGACCCTCTGGGTGTCTCGAAAACTCAGATCCGAAAATAAAACATATTTACACCGCGTGAATGCCGCAAGCCGACTTGTTTACTGTTCGTCTATACAGTGGTATTACCAACATCTGCCGAGAAGAGAAAAAACAGCTCATAGTGTTAGATGCGTGAAATGATCATGAAAATTATCTGCCGAGGAAAGAAAAACAGCTTGAAGTGTTTGATACGTGCAACAATCATGAAAATTATACTTAACATTCGTATAGATTTTTCTTTTCGTTATCGTTTAAGACGTATAAGCCAAGTTTATATCTTCGCGAGGTGTGTTGCGTGATAGTTTCCTATACAAATACAGTACTGGCGTCACGCGACAGTAGCCCCACCTAACAATGGCATTTGTTGAATAGCGGTTGCAATTCAGCAAACAAAAACGACTTCTACTGGACCACTAATGGTTTCCTGTACAAATACAGTCCTGGCATTACGCGACAGTAGCGGATATATTATAGCCTGCGTAGCTGGCGGGATGCGTGAACGCGCGAGCGGCGGCGGAGCCGCCATATTCCATCGCGGGCGAAGCCTGAGAGGAATTCGCGAGCGGCGAAGCCGCGAGTGAAATTCCCGCCTGCCACATTTGGTATGGTTTTTGCTTGCCGCCCACTTTTAGCACTTTTGATGGATCAATTAAATAAGCCAATCAGAGAACGAAGAGTAACATGAAACATGAAACTAAGCCGAATCACGCAAACAGTCAACAGACTTGCGTGTGAAGAGCTATATTTGAATCCTGTGGAACCAGAGCGATCAAAGAAGGAATAAACCTATACACGGGGTCATGGCAGCTTAGTTTGCCTTTATAGTTTTAAATTCGTTACCTCCGAGCGTTTCTTGAATTGTTGCTGTTGTGATAACTTGTAGTAGGCTCGATTTCTGCCGCTTTCTCGTGTCCAACCAGATAAAAGGTCACTGTAGCACAATCTTGTCTGCGGTGAGCGTCCGGTTTCCTCTAAGCGAAGCGACTCGAAGACCAGAAGCGCTGTTGCTGCGTTTCGTGCAGCAATACTCCGGATAATATTTTCAAAAGCCGC
>JAHPZR010001734.1:0-25000 GCA_019787425.1 Platygyra sinensis
GTCACGTTCGAGAGGATCACTTCTGCCAACAAGGTAAGTTTTACCTTTTAAAACATTTGTACTTCGTGCCTGACAAATGTGAAAGCCTCTTCAGTTAATGCAATTTAAAGGAGTGAATTCTGAGCTAAGCCCCCTGATTAATCATTTGTAAGTATTTATAGCCTATGTTATCTAGGGAAAGGGTTAAGAAAAAAAGCCCGTTATTTGATCTTATAACATAGAACTGAGTTCTATTACAGATTTCTGCGGCTACGTGAGACGACTTTTAGAGGTCGAGAACGTGATTTTCAACCTTAAACCTGTGGCCCTAAAGCTTGGATTGCCCGAAAAAAGGTTGAATGAAGTTGTTGCATGTTGGCAAAGCGAAGCAAAACAACTGGAAATAATTTTGCTACGCTGGCAGAAGAAGCAAGAGAACACCGACGATTATGCTGTGCTCAGAAAAGCCCTAGAGGGGTTGGAACCTGAAGGTAAACATACTTTTCGTGCAGATTTCCTACGTTTCGTTTGAGAAGTTATCTCAAAAACTTGTGCTTCATGTTTCATTAGGGGTTCCAAACACCTCGAAACAATAAAAGCACTCGGCCGCTTTCTTCTGTTTCTCGGTGTTTGGAACCCCTGATGAAACACTCGCACTCATTTTTGATATACTACGGTACCTGAAACCATATTTCAGGCCATTTGAGTCAGCCATTCGTTTACGGTCGTTTACCAAGTTTGGGAGCAAAGTAAATTTGGTCCAGTGTTCAATATAGAGTTATCTTTTAACTCAAAGGGCTTTCCAGTGTAATAGCGCAATTTGAGGAAGGTAGTATACTATGTTAAAATTAAGCCTCATTGCTGGGTTCCCCTTGAGTTCCGTGTGGGTTCCCCTTGGATTCCCTCGCAAAAAGTGGGTTCCCTTTATTAATATGCATAATGGTCGAGTCAATGACGTCACCTATTGCAGTTATAACCTAGGGTTCCTCCTTACTAAGGAAGTGTCTAGTCAGTGTCTAGCTAGCTAGGTAAAAATGGGTGCCTCCATACTAATAAGTGCCGCTCTAGAACAATAGTCGAAAGCATTAAAAAATAGGAAATTATTTGCTGTGTGGGATAAAACCTCAGTCGAAAGAACTTACATTGATCTGTCCATTAGAAAAACAGCTTGGTTCTTTTATTCTTGTGGAATGGGTTGCTTCACAAACAATCGATTAAGCAAGAATGTCCGCTTATCGATGGCTAGTTCTCTTGATTCTAACTAATCAAATCCATCCGTATCTTTGAGATTTTTTTGAGTTTCCATCACTTTTTGGAAGGTAAAATCTTTCTTCATCGCTCGAATCCACTGAACATATTCTAGCAGCACTTTTCTCAGTTCTTTTCTGTAGAGAGGAAGGAGAGCGTTCTGCGCCTTAAGGTATCATTGTAGGTGGATTGACAGTGTTTAGAAATCACGCTCTTACGCTGGTGCTTTGAAAGAAAACCCCATTGATCTATACATTTTCTGAAAGCTTAATAGGTATAGAATACAATCATATTTTTGAGATTTCCTAAAAAGTTATTGTCACAGTGATATGAAAAGAAATACCCAGAAACACTACTTCGCTTAAACTGGTTCGCTTCCGAGTGTGAATTCTCGGAGAGGCGCGGTTAACTTCGGAAATGTTTTCTCACACATCACCCTCAAAAAGGCATGTACTAAAACCCGAAACACCGAATGAAACCGCCGGAACGAAACCACCGAAACTACCGGAACAACGAACGAACCACGAACCACCGAACACCGAACAACCACCGAAACCCGAACAACCGAATCACCTGCGAAACAAGACGACGAGAACCACAGAAAGTACCGAAAGTGATAAAACAGGCTGTTTCGATTACAGCACGGCAGGTCAACTGGGATGGATAATCTAGGTCCATAGCATTCGCTTGAGTACTAAGGTGAGTTAATTAAGCATCTTTGTATTCATTCTGGATAGCTTTGCAAAGATTTTTTTTTACGTAACGGTACTCAAATTGAAACCGTTTACCTTTTTTCCAATTTTGTAACCTAACTAAAATTATTTAACATCAGAAGAGAGTTAATGGGAACAACTTTTTGAATAGTGCTCTTCGCGTTCTCAGTTTCATCGGTTGCCAGTATTAATGTTAGTGCTCATTTCCTACAGTAAGTAACAGTTGAATAGAATGTAAACCACAATTTCCTTTTATTATTATCATCATCATCATCATGATTATTATTATTATTATCATCATGATTATTATATTATTATTATTATTATTATTATTATTATTATATTATTATTATTATTATTATTATTCTCTTTTAAGGTTTTGTACACTCATTAGAATCACATCAGTGAAACAATGTTAATCAATAAACTGTTAACTGCCCCCAGCACATAGCGGTCAAACCATGCGCAAGAATCCAACTACAACGCTTACGGCCAATATCATGGCCTGTAATTAAGTAAGGAATTAAGCGTTCTAAGCTTTTCAGCGAGGAGGAAGTTCACATGCGCTGGACGTTTTACTGCTGTGTGAACTCCAAAACCAATTACAGAACTACTTTTAAAGACTGGTTGTTGTATCAAGGGATAATCAAATGTTTCAGTAATCTCGCTCACTAACACAAAGTTTAAAAGGAGATTGCAGAAATCTTTGTGACAATAGTGCTAGACTAGCGCTGAAAAGGGTTGTGAAATATAACGGTATATCAAATACCCGTGCCGAGGGAAAAGCTCAGCTCTACTAAAAGCGAAAAAAATGTCCAGGACACCTCAAGAAATTGATGATTACTGGACCCAGGCCAATAACAACAACGAAACGTCGTGATTTTATCGATTTAGAAACGAAACATTCTTGAGGCTTGACGAATTCCAGTTTGTCGAATTCGTTGTGAACGCATAAAAACTTTAAACTCAATTATACCTAAAACACAATAAGCATAGGTACAAATATTACTACAATGGTTCGTTTGCTTAACCCCAAACATGAAAGTAATATTCAATGCCATTATAACGTAAAACTGTTCTTCTGACACCTAATGTCGGTCCCTAGATCCGAGCCAACATGTGACTCGCCACTGAGAAGTTTTTTTTTTGGCCATCATTAGCATGTGCATTGTTTCCTACAGAAACATCTCGAACTCGTTATTGAGCCATTCCCAATGAACAGCAGTCAGCTTTGGCTTAAGCATGTGTGGGACGTTGAGCATCGATGGTATGAAGTCGCCATGCTTCATCTTAAGACACCTAGGATTCAAGTGATAATGACAGTTCTGGCGATCGTTTGTTATGTGGACTGTGCCGTCTGGCTTCCTGTAGACACGATACTCCCTATTCACAATACAAAGATCATGTGGGGGAGGTGGCACCGCAGGTGGAATGCGAATTATCCCGCCACAACCATAGCAAACCCTCACCTGAGTGCCCGCCAGTTCCTTAATACTGAAATTGTCATTGGACGGTTGGCTTCCTGATAATGCTACAATGGCTGTTGCTGCGGCAATTGAGTCTTCCGCGTTACTAGCAGAGGCTGTATTGTCAGATATTGTACTGGGAGAGGTTACACTGTCACGGAGACTGTACTGGCAAAGGTCCCTCTAGTGGAACTAGTCGTCGTCGATGATCTATTACGGATAGTCATCAGAGGCTGCTGGGTCTCATTTGCCTTTCCCTTTCTTGATGCCCCTTTTGTACCTGCTGACCTCGGCAAGTTGTCCCCAACGAGAAGGTAAGGGTCAGGCAGCTTTTTTCTTTTCCTTATTAAAGCTAAGAACTGTGGCAAGCAAAGCTCATGTTCTGCAACTGCGAGGGAATGTGAGCACATCATTGCGGACTTGTACTTTGGACAGGCACATTTTATGGCAGCTCCCGACACTTGGACGTGACAAGGTGCTTTATCTGAGCCATCAAGGACAAGTTTCTGCGAACTTGTATCATCCCATGGGACTTGCATGATTCCTCTATCAAGGGTAAGAATCTTGGTGGCAGAGCTCCACATCTGTTTCAGATTGCTGCGGGATACAGTTGTGATACCACAGTCCTCGTACCTTACACTGAGTTTACTTTCACCTTCCTCACAAATTGACTCTACTTCAATATCATCAGATCGTCCTAGTCTATCCAAAGGGTTAGAGAAACAGCGATTTATATGTGCTTCTCTTTGGGCGTTGGTCATCTTCAGCCACTTGTCCGCCCTTACTTCAAGGTGCTTAAACTCAGGCGCAAGGCGGTACTCACCCATCTGGTGGACAGCTTTCTTTACTTCTCGTTCCTGTTGCTCTGCAGTTTCTTGGACGGAAACACAGAAATCAGACCATTCCATCTTGGTGCCTGCATCCCCTTTGATCATGCTATTACAGCATTCTGCGACATTTTGAGTATAAAACTTACGGGGTGAACCAAGGCCAGCAATCTGTCGGATGGGCGCAATGACATTTTCCTTCATCACCTGACCAAGATGCTGCTTGAACCAAGAATGAAATTTGGGTTCGCCACTGTGTTGGGTTGATTCCACTTTGCACCACTGGGATTTTACTTCTTCCAACATCTGGTCAAATTCGTCGGCACTAACTGCGTCAGCGAGGCATTTGTCCCGCGTATCCCCACTTCTTCTCCCAAAAATGGAGGACAGTATGATTTGTCTCTCTTTCTTTCCAAAGGATAATTTGGACAGTTTACTCTCAATGTTATCGGCCAAGTGGATCTTGCACCTTAAATGCACTGACTCCGGGAGCTCGCAAATGAATGCATTGACAAGATTGATCTCGCCATTAGTGCCGTAAGCCGGAAGAGAAACGAATCCCTTACAGGTTTTCTTCAGTTGGCTTGCCAAGTAGTGGTAGTCTTCAAACTCTTTTGTCATATGAATGATCGAGGGTCCCATCGTGACTGGATGCTTTCCGGAAGTCCTGCTGACGAACATCTTGTGCTGGTAAGACGTTAAAGTCACGAAAAAAGGCCCACAATTAAAAGTTGCGTTAATGCCTAGAACGGAACTATACTTCTGAGACATGCAAACACGCAAGAGTTCACTTAACTGGAAGTTGGTTGCTTGGAAGGATCGTGGTTGGGTGCGCTTTGAAACTGAGGATTTAGCAAAGCCAAAATCTCGAACGAAAGTTCCCTTGTTCAGCAGCTCTAGAACATCATAGAACTCATGTCGTTGTGCAATGTGACCTTCACGCTGGCGCATATTGAGATTGTATGCCTGCTTTCTATTTCGTGGAATATCTGCCAGTGACGTACAGCCAAGACTCCCTCCGCCTTCTTCATAGCATTCATCCACAGCTTTCTTGCATGATGTGGTCGTGCATTTTTCTTGGATGTTTTTTTAGTACAGGGCGAGAGGTTCTCATATATGGCTCGGCATCAACACGCTGATCGTTTCCGTGCTTGGCTAACTTGATTGGTACTTCAATGCCACCTTCGAAAAAGTACTGCATGACAGCTAGAGGCAGCATATTTCCATCCCAGTCGTTTACTGTCGCGATAACCTTTCTGACCTCTGGTGTATGCGCATGTTGGAAATAATTTCGGTAGAGCGTGTAGACACCTTCAGGATCCGGTGAACCTTTATCATTCGAATGGTATCTTCTCATTCTTGTAATTCCTAATTGCTCTGAGACTTCGATCTTGTACTTTCTGCGAGGCTTGGTGTGACCACCCCAACTGCCATTATCGTCTCCGTAACTTAGAATGTCGCTACATCCAAGTGCAACTGTATCAACAACATAAGCGACATGCTTACGCACTGCGCGAGGAACACGTTGGCAGATACTTGCGGTTCTCACTTGATTTCCAACAATTATATCAAGAAGCCGTTCCGCTGTAGATCCTTTAACTGGCCGTTCTAAAATAGGACAATGTTCCTTCTTAACTGTGAAATCTTCTTTAGAAGATTGTACAGGGATGCTACTGGTGACGTTGTCTTGAACAGGAATATTTTCCTTGATAGTTGAGAGATCTTCCTTGTTTAACTGAGCGAAGGTACGAGAAGGAGCAAGATGACTGGTGACTTTGTATTGACTCTCCGCACGACTACCGTCATCATCATCATCATCATCGTCATCGGAGATTACATACACTTCCTTCTTGGGGGTATTCTGCAATAAATGAGACGCATATTTATTAGAATAAGTAATATTATAGTAGCAGTGACAAGGGCAGTAGGAGCGATAGCGGGAGTGGCCCTACTGTCAAAGTGTATAACTTTTTGTAAATATTTATCGAATGATATCCACTCACCTCTTTCACCTCCAGTTTGATAATCTTTTTACTACATGACGATGTAGCATTATCTTGCTGTGACATGCTGCAACAAATATACATGTAAATGCAATTATACTAAAAACTGAAACGCAGGAAAGGAGACGTACTTTCAAACTATTTCCTTTCTGAGAAGTTTTTTTCTTAAAAAATAATAACAATGGCCGCGGCCGCAGCATGAGAGTTAACCGTGTTAATTCTAATTAATCAATTAAAGTTAACCGGGTTACAGAAAAATCGTGATGTGGCCGCCAATTTCGGCTGTTCATGGAACTTTAACCAGGTTAACGGTTACCATGGAGATTAATTGAAGAACAATAGATTTTTTAACCGGGTTAGGTTTATTTTAAACCACCTTTTTGCGTGCTTCAACCCAGGTTAGTGGTTTCTTATCAGCAGTCTGATCAGCGCCGTGCATTGGCTTTTGCGCAAAACAATTCTCTATCGGTACCGCTGCAAGGAAGCGATTGTTTCTTTATGGCGACAGAATACAACAAAGTGCTTGAAAGGAGTCGAAGCTCATTCGAAAGTGCTCTCTAAAAAAGCCGTGCATGGTAGGATTTCCCCAAACCATCGCTAGTCTCTCGGATATACCCAGACTCTAGGACGATTCATTCCACGGCGTCTACGCGAAATTAACATCGTGGTTGAAAGAACTGCCTTACAAATTTGCGTAGTGCACATTAGGAGGAAGAGGGACTGCCTTAGCCGTGAGCTGCGAGAAAGGAAACGAAAACAAAGAAAAAGAATCGAGAATATAACAACATGGTCCTCGAAGCCTGCCATTTTGTTGGTTTATCTCATGACGTCAATTGAGTTAACCCATTTCAGTGCGGCCGCTCATAAAATGTAACCCCGTTATTTTGTTATAACCAACATTTAACCGAGTTAAGTTATTTAGAATTTTTAACCAGGTTTCTGAAAAATAAACCCAGTTAACTCTCCGAGTGCGGCCGCAGCCAATGTCTTAAAGGAAAAGTGTAAATTTCAGGAAGTGTGGATGCTAGGGTGAACTTCGATGGAAGGGCACAGAAATTAAGAGCACAGTCTGTCCTTTCAGCTTTTCTAGCTACTCTTACTCCTAGTTTTCATACTTGGTACAAACCTACGTTTATTCTAAGCAGAAGAAAATTAGTGTTTTTACCCTAAACCTATTCACGCAAAAATATAAATGGCTTTGCACTCGGCTGGTGCAACTTGCAAACCTTTTTCGTTTCTTTTCCAGTTCGATTAGTCTTTTCCTTGTCTCTGAAATCTAAGAGAAACAGATTCTTTTTTTCACCTTATTCTGAAAAATTACAGTCTGCAAAGTGAGCACTGATTAAAGAGCAATACAATGTCTGATGGCCCTCAGCGTTTTGAAAAAAAAAGGGAAAAAGAAACTCCCATTAATAGTAACACTGAGATGCGGGATATTCTATAAAGGAAATGCGATTTTGAGGTGGCATTACCGGCTGGTTGGGAGAAAACAAGATATTCCCGTATTAGAGGGAGTCCGGCGCGCAGCGACGAAGCCAACGCCCCCAATGTAATGCAGTTTTAAATGCCGTCTCAAAATCGCTTTAGTTTTGTTTCCCGATTTAATCATATTTTGAGAAACCTAAACAAAAGAAAAGTGACACTACGTCTGATTAAAATACAAATTCCTAAGCTAGTGCGCATGAAGAATTATAATGAGTACTGGCATGCTATGATGTTTTCTGTTTGCCGTCGGGGAGTTACCGGAATATTAAATTCCTTTTAGAAATTAAAGAAATTCATTCAGTAAGGTTCTCCAAAGTAGTGAGCAAAAAAAGAATTTACACAAAATTATCTTTATTCAAATCCATAAACTTTTCAAAAAGAGGTTTCGCCATCTCGCGCAGGCGGGAGTGTAGGTTTTTGTTGAGGGTCGAGGGTCGAGGGTGACATATCGAGGGTCAAGGAACGAGGGTCGAGGGTCGAGGGTGGTAAAAAAGTTAAAAAAGTTAATATCCTATCCCATATTAAAATATTAAAATATATAACGCTAATCGCGCGGTTTGTCTCTTCAGTACTTTCTCGCATTGCGCTTGTTATTATGTAAGCGTTTGAATTTATTCTTCTCTTTTTTCTTTGTTTCTAACCCTACGGAAAAGAGAGTAGAGCGTTTAGGATACGACGTTGCCCTCAATCCGCCTGGGGACGGCGATTGCTTTTATGCCTCGGCGGCAAAGGCTTTGGAAATTGAAACCCCGGGCCTGAAGAAAGTGATCTTTGACTTTCTGAAGAGCTACCAGTTTGATGTGTTTATTCAACCCATAGCTAGACAACTGTAGACAAAGATAAGTTTGTTGCGTCAATTAGCAGCGATTTTTATTGGAATTTTCGGCCAAAGTTCACAACTATTACAAATGCTCATCTTGTAGTTACAACATTGCAGCCGGCCAATTTTCCACGCGTAGCTTACTTCAATATGAAACTCCAAATGAAATATCGCACTGGTGATTCGATCTAAACTACCTTCTAGTATGCGGTTGCCTTTTGCTGTCCTCAGGATCTAATATGCTTCCAATTTCCCCCTTTGAAATACACGTATGTTACTGATTATAGCGCCGAGTCTGGGTGTCACGAAAACTCAGACCTCAGACCTCAGACCCCGTAAACTCAGATCCCGAAAACTCAGACCCCTCTATTTAAAAAAAAGGAAAAAGATTTTCGTTGTGAACTCGTTTCAATGTTATCACCTAATGTTTTATGGTCACACAATGTTCATAGGCGGCAATAGCTAGAAAGAATCGAGATATTTACCTTCTCCGGTTTATCGCTGTCGCTTCCGGTGGAGACAAACCTGACTTCAGTGTGAACAACATTATAGCGACTCTGTGTCTTCTAATTCTTGGGTAAAAAGTTCACCAGCAAATGTGATCAAAGCGTCAGCTGCTATTTTAAACCTTGTTAGTTTTTCACTGTTTGATCAACGGGACAGCGATAAACCGGAGAAGATAAAGAAAATATATCGCTTCTTTCTGGCCGTTGCCTATGAACATTGCGTGACCATAAATTATCAGGTGATACAATATAGATACAATGTAAATCGTTTTCAGTGAAAATGTAAATCTCTTTTTTAAAGAAATCGAGGGGTCTGAGTTTTCGGGGTCTGAGGTTTGAGGTCTGAGTTTTTGGGGTCTGAGTTTTCGTGACACCCCCCGAATCTTCCTGGAGTGAAGAAATTATCAAATTACAAAAGCTGGCAAAACAACTTTTAACGTTCATCAATTGCAACTCGTGTACCGAAGATCACCTTCTTCAGGCCCGAGGTTTCAATTCCCAAAGCCTTTGCCGCCGAGGCATAAAAGCAATCGCCGTCCCCAGGCGGATTGAGGGCAACGTCGTATCCTAAACGCTCTACTCTCTTTTCCGTAGGGTTAGAAACAAAGAAAAAAGAGAAGAATAAATTCAAACGCTTACATAATAACAAGCGCAATGCGAGAAAGTACTGAAGAGACAAACCGCGCGATTAGCGTTATATATTTTAATAATTTGATATAGGATAGGATATTAACTTTTTTAACTTTTTTACAACCCTCCACCCTCCACCCTCCACCCTCCACCCTCCACCCTCGATATGTTACCCTCGACCCTCGACCCTCGACAAAAACCTACACTCCGCAGGCGGTAGCTCGCGCAGTGTCTCACAAACCGAGGCCTTTCGTCGCCTACGTAAAGCTCCCTCTTACATATTTACGTAGCTCGTAGAGATGAACTAGAGGACATTAAAAGTTGTTTGAACCGTGCAAATGGCAAGAAGTTAAAAGATTAGCATTGAGTTTTGAAATTTGAAGAGTACGTTAGCAACCCATTTCAGTGCCACGTTGTCATGGCAATTTTTCAACCAGTCACGTGCGGCAAAAGTGACACCGCATTACCGTGTTAGATCGCGATACAAATAAATATAAAGCGGGATATAATATTGAGGCCAAAAGCTACAGGTTAAAAACTAAACAGCTGAGCATGTTGCGAACGATATTCAAACGTCTAGGTGTCAGAAACATACAATTTTCCTTTTTCCTTTTTCCTTCAACCATTTTGCATCACAGTGTAATAACAAATTCAAATAGACAGCTAGCCCTTTCATCTTCATTCTTCAGGAACATTTCAATCACGGAAAATCCCTCTCCAGAGTATTTTAACATGGAAGAAACCGTCAGCAGATTGTGCTACTAATCCTTCATTTCATTAGTCCTGTTACATTTGACAAAGTCTGCATTAAACACTTTAACCCTTCCCTTGGCATTGATAGAAATGTTCATGAGCTCCCAGGAGAAGTTGAGCTTAATTTGCTGAGAATTTCTTTCGCTACCAATTAGCTTGAAAACGGTGTCAAAACTTAACTTCTATAAAACCGATGCTAATCTTACGCCTTTTATTCACATTTTCGTCTAAAAACTGCTGCTTATAAACTTAGTTCCATGCTTTCAAGAGAAGAAAATATTACGACTGGCAAGCGTTACTTTCTTGGCTCATCGGGTCTGCTATATTACAGTCGTTAAATCTCACACAACATAAATATCCACAGGCCAGATCTAGCTTAAACTTGAATGAATCCGTTTTAAACATTTTAAAATACATAGCTCAATCTTTAACCCTATAAAATACATTTTAGGCTCACCTTTTCATTCAGATCTTCAAGTTCGGCCATGCTCTCGTGCTTTGTTTCAAACGCGGGAATCGGCGGTAAAAACAACTCACGTGGGCTACTACAGTTTATCGCCTGGGAGATAAGTTAAAATTATGGCAAAAAGAACCTGGGGACGATATGTGACTCCTTTTAACTGTATTTCCGGTGGTTTCGTTTCGGTTCCGGTAGTTTCGGTGATTTCGTTTCGGTTGTTCCGGTGGTTTCGGTGGTTGCGGTGGTTTCGTTCCGGCGGTTTTGTTTCGGTGTTTTGGGTTTTAGTACATGCCCCTGAGAAAGGGTGTCGGTGATTTTCCAGATGTGGTTTGTTTTTTTTCTTTACCCCCTTAAAGTTTGATATTCTGAACGCGGGAGTTTCCTTCCACTAAAGAGGCCATAACTCTGAAACGAAAGCCAAATAAGACAAAGCCTGACACTCTTTTTCGAAGGAGGTAACCTGCAACATACCTGCCGATTTTCACCCAATTCCGTTGGAAGACGCGCGTAAATGAACTAAAAGTGTTTATCCTTATAAGCAGCTTTGTTTTATCGAAAAAAAGACAAAAATCACTTACGAGATTGGTATGATTAGGTGTTAAAAAATCCCCTCCGCACTGACAGATGTCGGCATGGGTCAGTTTACCACAACAATGGGTTATGACAAGTTGAAATAAACAGTTGCAGTAAAATCGTCCGAGAAACGAATAACTACTAAGAGCTTTAAACAGGTTTGTATTTAACTGCCGTGATTATTTTTTTAATTAAGAAGATTTCGACGGCGGCATTGGTATTATGTTTTTCGAGTTTAGACTTCTTCTTTTCTGTGTTTTGAGGGGACCATCGAACAGCGTTTGTTTCTCGTGTGTTAGGTGTGATGTTTTCAAATAGGTGTTTTTGTTTTCTTTTTGCTTGCTTTTTGCGTCCAATTTTTTCATTTCCTTGTAGCTTGTTTATTAGACTTTCAATAGGACCGGTCGCCCCCGGTCGCCCCCGCGATCGTTTTTGAGATATTTATGATTGAAAACGTACCATTCTCACGATCAGTAGCAGTAACGAAAAACGGAAGTAAACATAACATGATGATATTTGTGATGTTTCGGGGATCCGCGTGGCTACAAATTCACACGTTTGTGTGTTTCAGACACTTGCGTTTTCAAGTGTTGTTGCTGGTTTTAAATCGAGGCCGATATTTACTATGAGCAATCCTGCAAAGCGGGGACACGCGCCACCGAGTGGTGAAAAACTTTCTTGGACGATAAACAGCAAAATGTTTACCTGTAAGCTCTTGTATAAAAGTTGATATTGACTTCCGTTGACTTTGGCATTAATACCAGGCACATTAAATTTCCATTGATTACACAACAAGAAAGCCACACAATTTGTAACCTGCAACTTTTAATCTATGTCTTAAACAGGGTATCAAAAATCGGAATTCTGTCTTAAACAGGGTAGGAAAATCAGCGATATTTGTCTTAAACAGGGTCAGGGTATGAGGGGCCGGGCCGCACCTCCCCACCCAAGAATATATCGAGTACCCCCTTCGGGAATGCATATCAGGCAACATGAGGGGAACCCTTGTTCCAGTCAGAAATAAAGCCACCGGTGGGAATTTCTAAAGTTTCAGCCATACTTACTCGATCGAATTCCCATGACATTTGTCTACATCTAAATCTGTGCTTGACTCTCTCGCTGTGAAAGTTTCGGAATCGCGTCCGTTCTCCAGCAATTTCGTGCGACTAGCACTAGTTGTATTTTGACCTTCAGCTTCATTGGCGGGGCTAGTGTCCTCGAGTTCCTTCAACCATTCTTTTTTTTCCGACCCACAGTCGCTCAGATCAGGAGCCAAAGATCTTGTTCGACTCTGAACCTGCTGGTTCCACCAAATTTTCACCTCTTCGGCTTCGTCAGAGACGAAAATGGGCAAGAAGTTTTCTTGCGGGTTTTCGTCCTGACATTTGACAAGAACGAAAACTAACTTGCGATGAAACAACCAGATCGAGAACAGTTCACGTGCACAAATAAAATATCACACCCCAATTCGCATTACATGTGACAGCTGGCAGTGAATTTTAATTACAGCTGTCAACACGCCGTAAGACGTTTAATGAGATTCAAGAATAGTTTTTCTCTTTATCGTAAAAAGCTTTTTTCTCCATTATTTTTCGCAAATTATTTTTCTCAATATCCTTAATTTGAACAGGGAAAAAAATTTTCGCATTTGTCATAAAAATCCACCTACCATGATACCTTAATGAATAAGTCAATTCCAGCAGTGCCCATTCCCCCCCCCCCCCCCCCCCTCCGGGCTAACCCCCAGGCATTAGCATTTTTTTAGAAAAATTGGGCAAATTCCACGGGGTGGGGACACATAAGCTGTCTAAATGCCCCGGGGTGCGGACGAAGAAAAAGGGTAAATGCCTTGCCCCCAGGATCGTCACCTTCCAACATTTAATAAAAGGGTCAAGTGTTCAGTATTTTAATGCAATGCCATTAAAGACTTCAAGGACGACAGTACGGGCTAGTTTATTCTGATTATATTTATTTCTTTATGGTTTGTTTTTAATCAAATTTTTATAATTTTTTCTTATAATTTTTTCTTATATTTTTGTTTTTCACCTTGTGGCTGTAAAGAATCAAGACATTTTAAATGATGATGCATCGCATTTGAAGCTTGCAAGATTTGTGTTGAAGATCGCGTCATTTGAATTCGCAAACCTTCAGTATTTTAATTCCACCTGACTCATGAATTTAAAAATCGTTAGGCTAGTTTTGAATACAAAATGCGAAATAGTCGTTCACGCAGTGTTCTCATCAGTGATTGTTTTGTGATAAACAAAATATAGTTCACCTTGTCGCATATACTTATGCTTACAAGTAATGAAGAAATATCTAAAATTGAGAAAACATACCTTTAAAAATATCGATAGGTTTTTCTAGTCCCTGACGGACAAGCCATTCTTTGACAAAGGCCTTGTTCTTCCCGATAACCTCATCCATCTTTCGAAAACACGTGTGTCAAATGCCCGGGGGTCGCCCCGGGGTATGCTAATACCCAGCTCCCAGGCGGCGATAAAATTCGCAAATGCCCCACACCCGGGACTGACAACGTGAGCAAATGCCCCGCGGTTTCCCGGGGGGGGGGGGGGGGTGGGGGGCGGAGATGGGCGCCGCTGGAATTGATTGATGCATAAAGTGAGCCATATTTTCCAAATCCCTCGTTCCTTTTGTACTCATCGACCAAAGCATTAAGCTGAACCTCGTGGCGTTCCTGAGCTTCATCTAATATGCGCGACCAAGGGTTTAAGTGCTCTGTCACTTCTTAGGAAGAATCCGTTTCTTGGCTAGATTGGGAAGAATCTGTTTCTTGGCTAGATTGAGAGTCTTCACTGTCTTCGTAATTTCCATTGTAACCGTCGCTCCAAGACATTTTTTTGTTTGAACAGCACAACCTTTGAAAGCAAACTGAACGTCGGGTGGAGCGCCACCTTTAAAACAAGCAGTGAAAATGTGAAGCTTATGGGATGTGGTTTAGTGTGACAAGCTACTGGTACTGCAGGCGGGGTTACTAGGCTCTCTTCTCTGAGTTCGGCCCTTCATCGTCTCCATACAAAGTGAGCCACTCAGGAACTGGATCTGCTGTGTTTTATAATGTTTGATGTTGTTGGCTGCTTTTCCAACGCCTCTTGGTAGAGATTTCAGAGATTTCTTTACTCCTCTTGGTAGAGATTTCAGGGATTTCTTTACTCCTCTTGGTGTTGACAAGTACGAGAACATGAAAACGAGGCGGATGAGGATTAACCTGAGTATCAGGCCTTTCTTAGCAAGAGGGTAGGGGTAAGGAGGAATTGGGGCTTCCTTCTCCTACTTTGGGAGAAAGAAAAACCTGATACTCAGGCTAGGTGAGGATAGAGTCGAAAACTTGCAGAAGAGCGCAGGGTGAATAAGGTGCTCAAAACTGACGTGTTTTGTGTAAGTTAGTTGCCTTTTTTACTAGGAATAAAAGTCAATCGCCACAGAATCGATATTGTTGTGTTCCTCTTTGCGATCAAAAAGGATCCACCGGTCCAAACGGAGAGAAAATTGGATGTTTTAGTATTCCAACTGAGAAGCATTTGAGGGAGCAATCCGAAGCTCTAACGAAAAAGAGTTTCGCTCACAACATTGTCCTATCCAGCGAAAAGAACAGCAATTACCATTAAATTAGCGAGTGGCCAGCTTCTGGGGATGAAACTTTTGGTGACTGTGAGAAATGTTACAGTTCATTTTAATTTATGATCTATATGGAAAGTAGATATAGAAACCTGTGTTTGAGGAAAAAAACAGTAAATTATTTACGGTTGATTTGAAAATTTTGGAAACCACTGAAAGACTCTTCGGTAAACCAGCATCTTACGAGCGTTGCACATGACTGGAATAAACAGAAGGGATAAAAAAACTAAACTACAATAGCGGGACGATATGAACAATACTAAACTTGATGAGTTACTTGAAGATATATTTACAAATCGCAGAGATGTCTGGGACTTAACATACCTAGGATACTTCTACAAAAAAGAAAACTTCATGGCTGACACAATACTGAAGCTTAGATAAAATTAAACAAGGCTTATCTTGCGGTGTTGTCGTTTGCTTCCCTGGCTCGATCTTCCATATATATTGTAGGAATTGAGCCAGGAATAAGCCGACGACGACAGCCTTCCATATGAAACGCTCTTGAAAAATATTCCTCCGCGAAATGGACTGACACCCGCCACAAACTTTCCGCTCGGGTTGAAGTTCCCGTGGTGAGTGTACACGAATCTCAACCACTTATCTCGCTCATTTTTTATTGTAGGACAAAAATGAGCAGAAATACCTGCATTCATATCTGATCTATTGCTGAATCGGTGTACTACACAACGATCGGGCATGATTCGATTCGAATAGAGCGCTAGATTCACGTTGCGAAACCAGTTAACTGCGAACTACATAAAGATGTTATAACAAAATTCGCCATGTGAGCCTAGTTGGTTAGGAGTATGACGTCACAAAGCAGCAAGGCCTTATGGGGTTGCAGGAACATGATTTAATAATGGCGGACGAAAAATTATTGGGAAAAACCGTAAAAAAAGAACATCTTCCCGTGTTTGTTGGACAAAACGGCTTGGACAGGTGAGCAAGTACCACTTTTTCGCAGACTCGTTTCCAGTCTTCGAGCATTAGCGGCCGCTTTAGTGCGCTGCAATATTTAGTGGTCTTGCTAAGCACAAATTGAGTCCACACACGTTAGAAAACAACAAATCATGTTTGTAAGGTAGTACGACAAGGTAAGACCCAAATGTACGTCCGTGTAGATTTTGATTCGCGAAATTTGTCTGAGTGATTTTGCTGATAACAAACCCAGTGATTGATCTCCGTAGAAGAAGTCTGGCATGACACAAGTTATCGCTGTCAATGCGACAGTTCTCGGAAACAGTTGCCACCCATAAAAAGCAAATTTCTGACTCGGTCACTGACTCGACCGTTATGCATATTAATAAAGGAACCCACTCTTTTGCGAGGAAATCCAGAGGGAACCCACACGGAACTCAAGGGGAACCCAGCAACGAGGCTTAAAATAAACATATACCACTGAACAAACTCTTCTAAATAAATTCAATTACTTGACATTAGCACTGCTTTGTTTGAATCCATTCCACATGACATATTCCTTTTCTGGTGTTCTCAGATTACAGAGTGAAAGAAAGAGGGCAAATGCACATCAAGCATTTGAGGGAACTTGCGTTAAAGATCGTGGGTTTGCAGCACAAGAACACTAACATGATGAAGTCCTTGGGACAGGAAATTAAAAAGCTCTGCAACTCAATTTTGAGAGACTGTTGCATCGAGATGGCAAACTCCGAAGAGGATTTGGACTTGGCAACCTCAACAGAAAACTGCGCAGATCTTCTTGAGGTCCACAGACAACTGCCTGAAGATGTTGCCAAGAAATATAAGCACATGTGCTTGTCTCCTGAAGAATCCATTACACCAATTTTTCTCATGATTGTTCCTTATATTGTTCAAAGCATCAAAGAAATCTTCCGAGATGAGAGAGTTCCACAAGTGCAAAGTGGATTGCGAGGTGTGCTTGAGGAAACAACCTTCAAGAAAATTGTCTCAGATATTCAGGAGGCTAAAAAGGACAAAAGTATATTAAGGCTTTTGGGTGAAGTTTATACTATTCTTGAAAAATTGTGTCTTAACAACAATAACGATCGGTCCACAGAAAAGGAGATACACGAGTGGGGTTGCTCCGCTTTGGTTGTTGTCATGCTAAAGTTCCTAGAAAAGTTTTTCCAAAGTTCTGAAGCTCGAAGATTGCGCAAAAGATTGCATTGGTTTTCCACTTTTACCAAGGACATCCTGTTAAACCCCACAGCTTTTGAAGGAAGCTTCCTTTCTGATTTCCACAACGTTACGGTGAGTCTGTTGAAGTTTGCCAAGTTCGATCCATCACAACTTGTGAGATTTGAACTGAATGACCCACACAATTCATCCAACACTCGGGGCAACAATGAACTGAAGTATGACAAGTCCACGGAAATCTTTTCTCAGATTTTCTGGATCAGCAAGGAGTCTGACGACGAGTTACAGCTTGAAGCTATTGCCTATGTTCATATTCAAGGACGCATCCGAACCATTGGAGCATTTGAATCGCTCATCACACTCCCCTCATCCCGCAGCGAGGCCATCGACAGAGTTCCAATCGGTTCCCTTTCCATAGCGGTAGGACGTGAACACGACGACTCTGGAAACCTTCGTGTTACTCTTTATGCAACTCAGAAGGAGAAAATCAGTAGGGCTTTGAAACACCTGGAGAACGAGTTAGGAGCAGATGTAGTTAACTCGAGTCAAACGGAAATCACACCATCCCACCTCAAACTGCGAAGCTTCGCAAAGGCTGGAACACTCGTCAGACTACGCTTGGTTCACAAATGGGGATCAGAAGTGCTTGTTCTTGACAGCAAAGATTTTATGACCCTTGCTGATTCAACTACAGGAGGAGCTTCTGTGCCTGACCCAGAAATAGCAGGTTCGTAATGAAGGGATTTTATACGAGGGGTTTCACAATAAATAAATTATATGTATGCTAGCGTGCTAGCAGAAAAACATCGCCCCTCATCAAATCTCTTGAGAGTTCTAATCACCATTCGGCTGGTGCTCACTTCTTCCCCCACAGGAGAGAAATCTGAGTCGAAAACTTACATGCTGGTGACTTAACTCTGCAGATATTTGTCTAGTTTTTTATTGTTTCTTCTTAATTCGGAATTTATAGTGTAAACAAAGGACAAAGAGAGAGAGTAAACATTCGCTGTAGAATACTTTGGGTGAAATCTCAATCGCCTGTTTTGTGGGAAAAGGATTAAGGACCTTAAGATAGAAGAATGTTTACTCAGAAAACCACCTTTTTCAGCTAACATTTAATCCACACTTTATAAAGACTGACTGAAAATGTAACAAAACTAGTTTTTATTGAGTTATTTTTTTGTAAAAATAATACCTCTTAGTCGGCGCGTCGAGTATGTTATGGACGGGTCACTGGATCAGTGAGTGAGTGAGAGATGTATGTATGTCACACCAATCAGATCGGATCTACTATAAACAGCCAATCAAATTTCTTGTTTTAAAGGTAAATGGTATATGAGAAGATTTGATCCCTGTACAGTTCAGAACGGCCATATTTATTCTTCTATAAAAGAGGAGGAAGTATTCATATATTTGGTTTACTTCGGCATTTTCTGTGGGTTAGGTTGAGGATTTTAGTTATGGAAGAGATGAGCCTTGAGGTTTGAAACAGTGTGTGAGGGATGTTACTAATACCGGGAACGGGGAACGGGGAACGGGGAACGGGGAACGGGGAACGGGGAACGGGGAACGGGGAACGGGGAACGGGGAACGGGGAACGGGGAACGGGGAACGGGGAACGGGGAACGGGGAACGGGGAACGGGGAACGGGGAACGGGGAACGGGGAACGGGAGTCTGGGAACGAGTGTACAGCGGTAACCCGCCAAAATATTCAAAATGGCGGACGAAGGAAACAAAGAGGGAACAACTGAGGAAGTGTCACGGTTGTCAAAAGGTGAGTTTCTGCTGGCTGGGCACCCAGATGACTGTACGTTCTTGTTAGCGTAGAGTCCGAGTTGCTGGTTTGAAGTGTCACCCCGTCAAAAATATAAATCGTAGCCATTCAATAAAACCTAGATGATTGATGAATAAACGATCTTGCCAAGATTTCTAGGCTCGATTTCCGCCGCGCCGCTCTCTCGCGTCTGGTCTACCAGCCTACAAGATTTAGGTCTGTGCGGTTATTCACTCACGCGTACGTTATTCGAAAAAGTGTTTCGCCCAAATTTAAAGAGCTTTGTACGGAGACACCAAACAGAAAGAACTGTTTAGTTATCAAAACCTTGAGCAATAACTCATCTTTAACCTACTCGAGACCCTTATGGAGCCGCCATTTATGCCACGCAACGCATAAAGTTGGAAATTCTTGAATAATTGTGTAAAGCTTGATCGAGTTTCGTCCGAGTCATTTTCTTATTATTTGACAGCAGTGATAAACAGCTTGCTAATAGGTGACTGCCCTTTTAAAATAACAAAAATAAATTGCAATATACATGGAATGAAAAATACGTATTGGCAAATTGATATTATAAAAGCTGGGTATGGTTTGCATGAACATCCCCCGAGGTGAGTACCATAAATGTTTGTAGCTAAAAATAATTGTGTAGGTCCCCTATGGCAGGTCACACTTTCAGGATATTCTTGTTCATGTTACAAGTCAAAGATTAATGTACTGTGTTTGTATCTATTTTGCAGACAATGTGCTGAACACAATTTGGTTTTCTCAACAACCTTGAATATGTTTAAAGTAAAAGGTCTACTAAAAAATTTGCTGCAGACATTGCCCCTTGCAATATCAATGCTTAACTGATGAGAGTTCGAGATTTCTCTCCTCCCAGTGCTTAGGTGTTGGATGGCTTACATTTGCTCTGAGTATGGTGTCTATTCCTGGGTTCTCAGTGAATGTGAGGTCACATACATGTAAAAGAGAAAACAGGCTAAATGAAAAGAAGTGGTGGAACAGAGAATTAACTCTGAAGTGTAAATTAAGGTCTATGTGAAACCCATAGGCGTTAGCCCTAATAAAGGGAATCAGGGAACCACACATTCACATTTAAATGAAAAGAAGACCTGGTTTATTTACAAATAATATACATCATACTATTTACAGTGGTGGCAACTTACCGGTAAATTGTAGATGGAAGATGTGAAAAAAAAACTGGTTGACTTCTACTTGAAAATAATAATTGAATTCCAAAGTATGTTTAAACTGAATTGCAAAGTAGTGGCAGGCACAAAATAACAACAATAATAATATTATTTATTTCTATAAAAAATTAAAACCAGCACAAAAAACATATTCTGGAGTCAGCGGTCAACATTAAGTTCACCTGTAAATTACATTTAATTGTGATTTATATTTTGTCAAACTGGAAGATTACCTATCTTGGTGAATTATCAATGAATGAATAGCTCATGGTTTTATTGTTTATTTTATTTTAATGCTATGCAGGTCATTTCAAGTATCTGTCAGTTTAACTAAAATTTATTATTTACTTCAATTCAAGTCTTGTGGTCAACAACACAATGATCATGTAATGATTTCGACATTTTTACATTGAATGTTAAATATCTTGCCAAAAAACAGTCTCCACACTACCTTCTCAGGTCACCTCAGAAATTATGATCACAACCAATTGAATTAAGAATAGTCATGAAGGGTATATAGCTGTATACCAAATCATTTATACTGGGATGTTTTGACTGAAATTGCATTGTAAAGGTCACTAAGTATTCTGTTTTGGTCTATTTCAATTCTAAATTTGATATCATAAACAGCAGCATAGACTGCTGGCAGTCTGTTTGTCTCTAGAAATTTCAGCAGGGATTATGAGGAGACAATACTTAGCCTAAAGAAGAATCGTCTCGCCTTCTTCCCTACTCGGCCATTCTGCCATACCGCTCTTTTGCGTTCGCGATGACTAAACACTCGTCTAAGCCCGGACGTCTAAGTGACCCTTAGAGAAGAAACCGGCTGCAAGCAGACTAACAGCAGCATGCTGTAGCTTTCTTTGTTTGAGAACTACAGTGTTGGTGGATAAATTTAGTTTTTGGGAAATATAGCAAAGAAGACTCCAAGCCCATAGTCTCTTAAGATACCTTTTGGTAATTTAGCATTTTCTTCAAACATATTTGCTGGTTCTGGTATAATATATCCTTACAGGTATGATAATACAAAGTTTCCCTTTGTCATCTTGTTGTTGGTAATGCACATAAAACACTTATTATTAATTTTATTAATTTAAGCTTATGTGTTGTCTCACTCTTCCACTTCCACCAACATGCAAAGGAAAACACATATGAAGAAGTAGGACATCAAAAATAATCAGCCATAGATAACTATACATGCAATAACATCCAAGAGTTGTAAATTTCTGGTTGAGATAACTCAAGACAGGCAGTGATCATAATAGTGAGAAATATAATACGAAGCAGCATCCAAAAATCTTGGACATTGGCCAAACAAACGGATGACATGTACAAGAAAACATTAAGAGAAAAGGAAACAAGCCGAGCCCCAAATTTATACACTTATCGTGATAAAAACAAGGATAGATATCACACAATTAACTCCCGCGAATGCTGCAAATCAACGAAAAATCCCCAACTTGCCTTGGCCCGAAGGACTTCAATTTTCGTAAAGTTCCACTACCGAACTTAAGTTTCAAACAAAAATGATCCACAATATACTGATCCTTGTTACCCCGCAAACGACCAAACGAATATCCTATTATCAAATGCTACTCCAATCGGTGTGCACAAAATGCAGAGTGCAGACTGCACACACGCGGTGTTGGACTGTCGTTTCTCGACCGATTAATATTTCTGCACTCATGATGAGAATCAAACGAAAACTTTCTAGGAGCTGCTAGTGTAATAATATCTAGGCCAGCTACTTGCCAAGCCTCAATGGCAGGTGAGCATTTTTCTGCAGCAAAACTGGTCAATGGAATCGAAGTCGTGCTATGTTGAAAACTTTTGCTCAGCACTCGCGCTTGACATCCGATTCGATTTTCTACTTAGGCGCCATTACAAGCTTTGTTTATCCCAGTGCCAATCAGTCTCTGTTCTTACAAGAACGTACTGGTCATCTGCGGGCACAGCTGGTAGAAACTCACGCTTACTCAAACTATTTCGCTTGGAGCCCGTTCTTTTGTTTTGTCCGCCATTTAGAATTTTCAAGCGGGTTACCGCTGTACACTCGTTCCCAGACTCCTGTTCCCCGTTCCCCGTTCCCCGTTCCCCGTTCCCCGTTCCCCGTTCCCCGTTCCCCGTTCCCCGTTCCCCGTTCCCCGTTCCCCGTTCCCCGTTCCCCGTTCCCGGTATTAGTAACATCCGTGTGTGAGCTAGTTGTATGCAAATGAACGAGATGTTTTTATTTTTAGTTACAAAGGTAACTTGATATTTTTGTTTTTCACAAGGAGTAAATTCAATTAGACGTCACACATCGTTGCTTCTAGTTCTTAGGAAATGTTTTAGGGGAGACGAGACTATTTTGATTTGAAAGAGTTTGAACGTTTAAAATAGGTACAGGTAACGATTGTTTTGTTCTTGTTGCATGCAAATATAGAGAGATATTTTTATTTTTTAGTTACAAATGGTAATTTGACACTTGTTTTTCACGAGGGAGTAAATTCAATTAGAGCTAACAAATCGTCAGCACCTGTTCCCACGAGATGCTTGCTAATTTTAGTTACAAATGGTAACTTGACACTTTTGTTTTTCTTGTCGGAGAAAATCGTTCGCACGAGATGTTTGCTATTTTTAGTTTTATGGTAACTTGACACTTATATGATATGGGAATAAATTCAGTTGGAGCTTACAAATTGTCGGCTATTGTTTCCAGGATATTAAACAAAAAAGAAGCTTTCATTTCTAAACTGTTTTTACGTCTCTGCAGTAGCAGTTTATAGCTTTGTTTGATGACATTCATTTCAGTTCGATATTTTTTGAAGACTAAGTTAAAGTGCAAAATCAGACTTTCAACGTATCAGAAAGTTTTTTTTCTCTTTCTTTCTATTTTCGGTGAAGTAGTGTTTTGTAAAATGGGAAAACTTACGACTCGTATAAAAAGCGAAAAGTTCTCTTAACGGCTTGAGTATTTTTGAGCAAAAATTCCTCTTGGGTTGAAAGGGCTATGAGATCGGTGAGTGATGGGGAGTTATGCACCAATCACCAATCACAGTGTGGGTTGTATCAAAGAACGAATCAAATTGCCTGTTAAAAATAAGGTGATATCTAAAGCAATTTGGAGACGTGTCAGGTTACTGTAGTTTGTTTAGTAAAACATTTTACATGTCATCGATTTAATTCTGTTATTTCTGAAACCTTTCAGTTCACAAAAAAATAACTCTTGCACGCCTTGCATGTTATGTTTGTTTTATGTTTTATTCCATTTCATTCTGAATGACAGCTTTACGCTAAATAGCTTTTAATTTGATGTTTTCATCGGGATGATTTCTCCCTGCACAACTCGCCTCGACTAGCTTACGCTATATGCGAGTTGTACATGTTGTTTTAATTGTTAAATATGAATAAAGTTTATTTGTTGTTTTAAAAAAACATCCCATTCCTTCTACCACTCTTTCAGCAGAGGTCAATCAACTGGCCATAAAGAATGAATTACCAACTCTTCCAGTAGCAAGCGACTCGGCAGTTGCAAATTACAGCAGCAACTTAGTTGTGGATCCTTCAAACGCCGAGTTGATTCAGAGGCATTTACATGAACAGCATGGACATGTTGGTGAGAACTGATTATGTTTCTTCCTATACATGAGGCTCATACTCGTACGCATACATTACATATTTAACATCTTGGCAAAGTCAAGAAGAAACCATGGAGAAATTTCATCAGTTGACCGCGATAATGCGTATGATAGATAGTTTGGGCAGTTAATTTAACACAATCACTTTTTTTATAACTTTTGTTTCAGAGATCCACTACCATCAGACTTTCCAGAGAGGTCATGTGTGCGTGACGGGAGAGAATACGAGCCTTAACATGCAACTGCCCAGTGCAGAACAGCGGTATGAAATGGAACTTGTTCTTAGGATTTCTCAATTGATTTATCGGTGTTAAACAAGTCAGTGCAGCCGCTTTTTCTATGCCCATTGTTAAGAAAGTAAAGCAGCTTTTCTCGGTGGCTGGTTTAAGCGTCCTGACCGGTCTCTCGATAGTTCCGCTTTTGTGTCTTGTTGTAGTCGTGTTACAATCTACCCCTGTCTTTGAATACGCGTTGCTATTTGGCGACCCTTGAAAACGGTTTTAACAATAAATGAAACTAAAATGCTTTTGGAGAAGTATTTTATTCTCGGTTTTCACCAGTCATGTGACCAAAACTAAAAATCGTAACCATTCAATAAATAAAGTCAAAAAATGATTGGTATATAAACAATCTCGCCAAGAATCAGGTCTTTTTCATTGGCGCGTTCTTCGCAGAAGTGTGTCACCCAAATCTAAAAAAAGCGGCCGTAAGTTAGCAAGAACATGTAAAACGAAAAATTATTACTCTCGAGCTCCAACTGATAAAAATAAATGCGTCGTCTAGTGCAAGCACCATTTAGTTAGCAAAAACTAAAGCGATAACTCTTCTTTTGACCTACGCGACAGCCTTCTCGGGCCGCCATTTCCATGTCACGCAACGCAAAAGCTTGGAAGTGCAAACGTGCTTTACTACAAAAAGATGAACCCTGTCGAGCTAAAACATTGAAACTTCAAGTTTCTTTAGGGTCTTTTATCTAATGAAGCCAAAACCTATGAAGGAAAGGTGATTTTTAATTTTCGAATATGACTTAGTGGTAATGACGGGTCGAAAGTAAATGATCAAAAAAGGTTAACTGTTTAAATATTCTTAGTTTCCTAGAGGCTGGACAAAGTGCTGCTTCTCACAAGTGTTTAACAGCGGGAACTGGTGTACACGTAGTGTGAATCATCAAAATTCACCGCGATGTAAAAGGACA
>JAHPZR010001734.1:50000-53208 GCA_019787425.1 Platygyra sinensis
CCGTTTTCAAGTTGAATGCCCAAACCTGACTGCTGTGTGAATAGATTTATCCAAGCTCTTTTTTACCCAAGAGCACGACCAGTCAAGACGGATATATACGTCCTTGGGGGTCAAAGGATTATCTTATCCTACTTTTTGTCTTACTTTTAACTTCTCACCAAACGAGTTTGGTACATTCGGTATCTACTGTACCTAAATCCGTGACCCGGCTTGAAATTGTAGTGGGTGCCCTAGTACTCTGTGTCTTGATATCGCAGGATAAGGATAGTGGGCACGGCTTTCTGATTTGCTAATTGTGAATTCGGGTACCGCTATTAGCTGATGGGGATGAACAATTACTTAACAGATCTTGATTGTGGTCACACCAGTCTTATAACTGTGGTCACACTGACGGTTTTAACCACCGTCCGGTTAATAATTAGCATTATTGAATGAGGCTGAGTAGGATATGAAGAATTCTGCAGATCAAGGAGGCGTTATCCACAAGAGGCCGAAGGCCGAGGTGGATAACACCCTCCGAGATCTGCGAATTCTTCATATCCTACGAAAGCTGAATTCAATAATTGCTTTATTATTCATTCAAAATATATCCCCGTTCTTAAAGGAGTTTGGCTATTTCACTCTTTGTTTTTTTCGCTCACCAAAACCAACACAATCTCGTCCCCAGGTTTTCTCGGTCAACGGTTCAATAATTTGCAGCGGGTTGCACTTTTGACGTCATCGGTTCAATAATTTTCAGCGGGCTGCACTTTTGGACGTCATGATCATATGGCGAAGATTCTTTCCAAATTTGGTGACAGCAGCTGGTTTATGGTGAATTATGCGTGTGGTTTTAATCAATCAGAAACGGGGAAATATTTTGAATGAATAATGAGTGTTTATTTGAAGTTCCTTGTGGACCATCCGACCGCAATAAGTAACTTAAAATATTCCCTTCTTCATTTCTATGGGAAAAGTGATTTACCACCAGACCATGACGCCTTCTTGGATTGAAACGCATGCGTCCTACATTGACAGTTCTCATGCATCAACCGCTGAGCAAATAACATTCAACGCAGCTCAGGCTCAATTAAAGACGTGGCTCTTATTAAAGTTTCCATGATTCCCAGCTGGGGTTCTGGACTTTCCACTCCGCTGACCGTTGAAATAACAGTAGCTAATGACGTCAGCATCGGAAAAGTATAGACAGTGACGTCAGATATGGTGTGTCGGACGGCGGTAAATTCGTTGGATTCCAGGTTAATGATAAGAAATTATAATAGCTTCTCCCTTGCTAGGGAGTAGAGGGCACCTCGGGTATGACTCTAACTGAATAAGGTCGATCACCACTCCTCCCCCCCAGACCCACTGACTCCTTCTATCCTGGTCAGTTCGTCTTCACTCTCAAACTGGATGAACGCTGGGATCATGCTACACTGCGCCATGACGGGGATTCGTGAAGACCGCTGGTTACAGCAGTCAACTGATGCTCAACAACGGACTCACTCTTGAGGTTTATAAGCAAGACGCCGGGAAAGAGTGGGGATCAAGTACATTAAGGTCGCCATTATACGAGATGATTAGACTAGAAGAATCTACAAGCGAAGTGCACTTCATGTTTGTATTCGTAAGATCGTGAGTGGAACAAGAACAGTAGAAATATAAATTGGTCCGCATAATTTTTTTGCTCAGATTTTAGCAGTTTTTTGCTTTTTTAGGTTTTAATTAAATGGCATGGAAGATAATTCGCGAACACACTGTATTTCAGTTTTGCCCATAAATCAGTATTAAGTCAAGATAAAATTAAAGGCAAATCATATTATTTTTATCTGGATTTTTACTTTCAGCTCATCCCAGATTGTCATCTTTACCTTAGCTAATACACTAGAGTCAAAAGGAACGAGGAATGAAACTTTCATCACCTTTTCACGTCATGCTTTATTACAAAATGTTTTTGTTCACTGCTTTGTGCGTTTAATAATTACTTAGGTTTTTGCTTCAGTTCCTGTCCTTTGGCCATGAAAAATTGACTTTAAGTTTTGCTTTTGCCGTGGGAGGCGCGGTGGCCTCATGGCTAGCGCGCCTCGACTCCGGAACGAGCGCTCCCGGTTCGCGCTTTCACTCTCACGGTAGCCTCTCTCACGCCCAGGTGTCGCTGTCATGCTACAGAAAAACCGGGAGTAAAGCTTCCGGCCTGATGGGCCCCTGGCCCGAATGCAGACTTTATACCTTTACCTTTACCTTTGCTTTTTGCCATGAAAAGACTGGCTTCAGTTTTTGCTTTGAACTGTAAATAAGTTGTTCTTCCCTAGCCTCTCTTCCGGAAAGCGACAGAATAGCAGAAGTTTTATACCTAGCCCGAGGCTAAAGTAGGACCCAAATACTGTACTACTAAAGAAACCTATTAGAGTTACGTCAGCAGTGCGGAGTTAAACACGTTACTAAGGCTTGTAGTTATCATTTGTTAACTTGACGTTTCTCAATCCGTAGCCTTTGTCGATGGAGATCCCTTCTTGGATTTAATAGGACCTTACCTGACTAAAGGCTCACGCTTGTGTTGGGGGTCCCAAGCGCCAAATGACGAGAGCCACCAGGTGGATAAACCGGCCGACCGAACTTTTTAAATTGTTTCCTGCCCTAAACTTGAGTGTCTACAATTCCAACACTGTCCAACTTGACTTTTAAAGCTTGGGACAAGTGTTAAGTAATATATTCCGTAACCATTGGGCACCATTCATCAAATTTCCTATTGTATTAAAGCTAATATATTTAACACTTTAACATCTAGAACATCAGCTTTACAAATAGGCGATGTGGCGAACCACTATCAGTAGGAGTAAGCTTTGGGGAGTGGGAATAGTGAGTTTTCCCCAGATCCATAATGTCTCTAAGGTGGAATGAAAGTGAGGCATTTTAGGTAGAGTGAAAAAAAAAGGGTTCCGTCCAGCTAGGGACAATTTGTATTAACTTTGGTCTCGGCATGTACAATCATCAATGAAACCCACTCTGTTTCAAGCCCGAATGTTTTTGGTCCCTAATCCACGTGTGAATCCGATGTGATTTACATGGTACGCCTTCCATCCAGCACTGAAATATCTATCTACAAAATAAAATTATAGGTTCTCCTTATTTCGCTCGCTGTAACCATTCGAGCCCCTCCCAGGGGGGGTGCATGTTCCCAAGATCCCTTTAACCTTTTTGGATTTTATCCCTTGTTCCCCATTACTAA
>JAHPZR010001735.1:0-5000 GCA_019787425.1 Platygyra sinensis
AGCAATCAATAGCTACCTAAACATGTCATAATCCATAGTTTAACTCACCAGTAAATTAAAATGTCCTCAATTAATCACTGCAAAAATGGACCTTGTAAATAATTTTTACAGTAAATTTCCATGCTATGGTGAAACTGTAAATTTCATGTATATTGAGTTTTACAAGTACCCATCTTGTAAGTTGAAATTTACAAAACATGTAAACTAAGGTTTACATAGTGTAAATCGCGATTTACATGTGCTGTAAATTTTTCAACTTTTCCAGTGTAAATGACCTTATTAACTCAACCACTAAAATGTCTACTATCTTATTTGCAGATGATACAAATATGTTTTGTTCAGGGAAAGATATACATGAACTTCAGACAACAGTAAATTCAGAATTAGCCCGAGTCCAAGAATGGCTAACACTTAATCAACTGACGCTCAATATAAAAAAACAAATTTCATCATTTTCAAATCCCACAAAAAACGATTAAGAAGAGATTTGCATCTCACATTAAATGGGAATGTATTGCAGAGAGTAGAAGAGAGTACATTTTTAGGAATTGTAATTGATCAACACTTAACATATAAGAACCATATTGACTATATCACTAAAAAGATTTTAAGAATTACAGGTCTACTTTGTAGGATTCGTTTTTACGTCAATCAAACGCATCTGAAAATGTTATGTAATACCCTAATTTACCCATATCTCCATTATGGGAATATTGTTTGGGGAAATAATTATCTCACAAGGCTTGATAAGTTGTTTAAACTACAAAAAAAGGTATTGAGAATTATAACCTTTTCGCCGTATACAGCACCATCTCTTCCGCTCTTTACTAAGTTAAGTCTCTTGAACATTTATCAGATAAATGATTTCTTAATTGGCTCTTTCAGTTTCAGCCTTAGTAGTAAAGTACTTCCGTCCTATTTCAGTGACTTCTGTATAGGAAATGCACAAGTCCATGGTTATAATACTAGAGAAAAGGGCATCTACATAAGATTTTTAGCAGAACTAATTATGGAAAATACTCTACAAAAAACAAGGTAATTGATATCTGGAATAGAATACCTTTGAACATAAAATGCTCGGCATCTATAAAGATATTCAAAAGGAAATTAAATTTTTTTCTCTTATCTCATGAGTTATAGGGCAGTAAATAAGTATTCAAATATATTCATATTGGAATATTTATAATATATGTATAGGTCTGATTATCGTAATTCTTGATCTATCAGTTAATTACCTATTTTACTGATGCCATTTCAATGATTTCAGTAGATCTTTTGAACGTTTCTCCTATCCCATGTTGCGATAGTGCAGTAAATACGTACTCAAAATACAGAGTGAAATATTGGCAATATGTATAACATCAATTACTGTATTTCTGTCCGTTAATTACCTATTTCACTGATACCATTTCAATGAATTCAGTAGATCTTTAGTTTAGTACCTTCAGGGAGACTACTTGTAAAAGCCCATAAGGGTTTCTTTAGTCTTCCTCCTTAACTTATTAAATTGTAACCCACCGTATATGTACTGTATATCATTATGGGAAATAAATAAACTCAAACTCAAACTGGGACCTGAGGTCTAAGGTAAGCATTTCTTGTCGTACAATGATCTGATCTTATTTTGAAGACTGGTTTAAGCTTATGTCTTTGATGTTAATCGTGTGTGAAGCTTCGTATAGGTGCTACCGATAGAATCGTGCTAAAACTTAGCAAACTGGAATTTAAGTCGACTCGGAGGAAGAAAATAGATTTTGGGAACGAGTTGACAGTGTTAAATGAGTCTTCGTCGAGTCGTGTATTTGTAATATTCACCAATTGGTCATTTGGGCCACAAAAAATAATGATTTAATATTTGAATTTAAGGGTGAAGGTTGCCATAGGACAGCAAAGAGTCAGGATAATTAATAGCAAATTCAGGGAAGTTTATGAAAATTACATTTTTTGATTCGGTGCCTTTCAGTCTGTATCATTTGGGTTTCACTTACTGGTAGTTAAAAAGATAAAGGTAGAGATGCTTGCATTCAACTCCAGTGGTAGACTTCAAAAAAACGATGGTACTCACGTTTAAATAAGATCATTTTTTAACTTTAAATTTGTACCTTCCCGTTGCGTGTATTGACAGACATGGATTTATGTTTCTTTTGCATTTTGTGGTCTACAGGTAATTTGTGGGATTAATAACCAGGAATGCCCACTAATGAGGACATTTTAATTTACTGGTGAGTTAAACTATGGATTATGACATGTTTAGGTAGCTATTGATTGCTCAGTTTTAACATAGTTATTTGCAGGACGTAGCATGTCGATCAAAGTCGATCATCAAAAACGTAGTCGATAAGTCGATAGTACTCGATATTTGTCGATAATTGTCAATCGACAAGTTAAATTTGTCGATGAAAGTTGATAATCACAAAGTTTTCAACTGGTTGTTGATTTGCAGGCACAAACAAGAGTCAAACAACGCAGCATTGTGTAACGATCGAAGCATCGGCGACTGGATGTTTAATATATCGAAGAAAAATATAAAGCATCGCACCATCTCGACGTTAAATGAAAGCTTGCGTGGCTCAACAAAAGATTCAAGGAAACAATAGGCGTGTTTTATTCTACCTTTGAATATTATCAAGCATAGTTCACAAATAAACGTGTGGGTTCCCTATCGTCTCCTCTCCCGGCATGCATCGTTTTTTGTATTCCCGATACTTGTCGATTGAAATCGATCAAAGTCGAAAATCACAAGAAATTGTGGAATCGACTTTTATCAATTTCCGATACTTGTCGACTGATTAGTATCGAATTCGATTGACAATGATCGACTTTTATCGACTTTCGAAATTATCGACATGTTACATGTACGTCCTGTTATTTGTGAGCCCACTCCAGCCTCTCAGTTTTAACGTAGTCATAATAGGCTAGTTTCGAATTGTGCAGAAACAAAAGAACAGAGTCGAGGTTCAGGGGAATAATTAGCATTTTGCATTGTTCATAACAAAGGAAAATGCAAATTATTCCCCTGAACCTCGACTCTGTTCTTTTGTTTCTGCACAATTCGAAACTAGCCTATTGTAAGCCCTTTCCAGTCACTCAGTTTTAACATAGTATTTGTGAGTCCACTCCAGCCTCTCAGTTTAAAAATAGTTATTTGTAAGCCCACTCAAGTCTCTCAGCTTTAAAATAGTTATTTGTGAGCCCTCTCCAGCCTCTCAGTTTTAACATAGTTATTTGTGAGCCCAGTCCAGCCTCTCAGTTTTAACATAGTTATTTCTAAGCCACGCACACTCATTACCTGAACCATTCAAGATGTGCTTTTTGACCAGATATTTCTCTACTTTATAGAAAAAATAATTAAAAGCTTTTTGGCAATTTTAAAGGCAATTTATTCTCAATTATTGGATGACCTTCAGCAGCATTTAAAAAAAGCAATGTTAAAAATGAGGCCTGAAACTATCTATTTAAATTAAAGGCTAAAATCCAAGCTTTATAATTGTGTGTTTGCTGGCAAGCAATGTAAAGCTTACTGAAAGCAACATGATGTATCTTTTTGCTAACCAGAGTGCTATTTAGGCTAGCCAAGTCTTATGTAAGCCATCCAGAATGCCTCAAATGGCTTGCAGGTTTCATGACAAATGAAAGCCATAAAAGCCAGAAATCCCCGACTCCAATAAATAACCTAACCTCAGGCTCAACCTAACTAAAGAACTGTTTACGCTAACTATATAGCTAGAGAGCTATTCAGAGGTTAACCAGTGTGCTATTTCTATTAACTTAAATTGCTTGCATGATGTGTTGGCTTGCACTTTGACAAGACCCAGGCTTTTTTGAATCCGTCTGATGATACAAGGGATTGAACATTTAAGCTTTTAACTTTCGTCCATTTTAAGTTTTACATGGAAAATGTTTCCCCTTTTTAAGAGACTGTTTCTCTTGCTAATCAATGCAAGCTCCATGTGTGCATTATTAACTGCCAGTGGAGAGTGGATGTGTACCTAATGAGGACTTAAGGGCTGTAGAATTTTATTTCTTTGTCAAAAAGGATTCTTTACTTATGTGGGAAGTAGGCCCCGGGGCGGGTAATCCCCTAGGGTTAAAAGTAACGGGGGTGCTCATCGTACCTTACAGGGGGCGAAATTTGTGAATTGGTACTGCTTGGGGTTTTAAAACCTAAAATGACCGCTGCAGTACCTTTAGGGGTCTCAAAGGTCATCACCTTGAAAAAAAATGACTGAAATCATAGTTATATTTCTTAAGCAAGTAACATTTATTTCTGAATTTTTACTTAAAAATAGTAATGCCACTGAAAATTATTCTGTTATTACTAACAGAAATGGTATCTCTTAGCAGGCCATCTGATAGGGTGCGGAAAAAAAATGGAAAATTATGCGGAAACTTTCGGCAATATTATACGCAAGAAAGTGACAGTTATGCGGAAAAGATGCCAGATTATGCAGAAATTTCTAAAATTACTAAAGTTACACATTAACGTCTTACCGACAATTTAACTCCTTCATGACATGTTTGACCTTTTGCTGCCATTTGAGGACAGGTATTTCTTCGTTCAATGCAGTTTTTCCATAGTTTGTTCTCCAAAGCTTGGTAACCAAGCAATAAATCGGACGAAGAAAACTGGACAACGGAAGTCCAAACACTAGAACCCAGGTCCATCGCCAGAAGATGCATGGAACGCCTGGAAGTTTAAAATTGTTTACGAACAAAAAGGTGTGTTTTAGTCACTGTTTTGGGTGAATAACTTCTTCAAAATGATCAATCTCTTCGCTATTTTTGCTTCTGAGGATGGTAAGCAGTTGCTTTCTCACTTGTATGTAGCAATTTTCTGGTTTTGTGTGGAAAAATGCCCCAAAAATGCGGAGGATGCGGAATTAGGCGAATTATGCGGATCCACACCACCGCATCCTGTCAGATGCCCTGTCTTAGGGGTGTAAATAAAGTCCAGGCCACGCCCACAAAATAAGTTTTTGGTACCTTTTCAACAAGCACCC
>JAHPZR010001735.1:10000-17114 GCA_019787425.1 Platygyra sinensis
GAGAATGGCCATGAATGGTTTTTGGAGGTGAATATCTTCTGGAATTGCACATTCAGATTTAGTAAGCAACATCAGTATTTATCCTGACAAATTCTGATGTTCTTTTGCAATCTGAACTAATATGCAGTCGTACAATTGTATGTACAACCAAACAGCCTGGATGGCTCTTTGATTAAGAATGTGCACATTGTTGTAGTGCAATATTCCAGTTTTATGTTTATAGCAAATTGCATTATATTTGCTCTCAAAAGTTCATAAGAAAGCTGCCTCAGTTTGGGTATCATCCTCTTAACATTTGAGTCACTGCTAACCAACTAATTATGAAGTATACTGTATATCACTGAAAATAATTTCATCTGTTGGTGTGAAAAGATTATAATGAATTATATTTGATATGTCTTTGAATGAATAATGAAGATGTTCAAGTAGTAGCTTTAGTACAATTTCGTGCCTGTTCAAGACTGTGCTCTAGCATCTCCCCGGGTCACCTCAGGCGACCAGCTTTCATCTTCAGGCTACAAGAATAACATACTTAGCCCTGCTGGGCGACCTCCTTTTTGATTTCTTGTGTTGTATTGAAGTTTACGAGGGAAAATGGCTCAATTAATCCATTATTTTTTTGAAGTTTAACACTGGCCTTTAGTGATATGGACAGCAGTTTCCTTGCATACTTTGAATAGCATCAGCAAAGTCTTTTTAGTTCTTGTGAGTTGTTTAATGTGCATGAAAACTCCCTAGTTGAAAGAGGATGTGAACTAAATTATCAGAAGAACAGGGAGCAAAGAGAGAAAAAGTACCTAATTCTTTACATATATAATTTAACCATTTTAACTCAAAAAAGTGTAACTTTTGTGTTTCTTTGTGGACTTTTGACAACCGTATGCCGAGAAATTGCGTGTGCTCAATTTGCAGCCTTTTACCTTTGGGATCTGTAAATAGGATTTAAATGCCCCAGAAACAATGCATGGCATATTTATCTGAGGGTCAAGCAGTTATTGTATATTGATTAAAAATGTTATTACATAATTATAATTAACAACAATTAATTTTGATTATTTTTTTTTGTTCAGGCTACCAAGCTTGCAAGCTTGACTTCTCGGCACCCTAGCCTGCAAGGTTGGATGCCCAAATGGTTCCTAGAATTTTTCTTCGAGTGCAGCCTTGCTGTTCCTGTCAGTCAATATATGAACAGTGTACACATGGGCAACCTGGATTAAAACATCAAAGATTTTTGAAGCAGCCATGGTCAGGTGAGATATTTCTAAAGGAATATAGATTTAGAGTCATTATGATTGGTTAATTACTAGGAACTGATTTTTATTGTAAACAATATCTTACTGAGTGTAGAACACAGAGACCACTCAGTGTTATGACAGAGATATTTATGTGTGAAAAGTTCTATAAACAAATGCATCCTGGAACAAATTAATTCATTATGGATGCAGCTTCTGTGAGATCACGAATATCAAGGCTGCTGCCTAACAAGTGGGCAGGTCGCCTGAGGTGCCCGAGTTACAGTTGTAGGCGACTAGAGTTGTTTTCAAGGAGTGCGAGCGGGCACCTAAACATGTAGTTTTCATTCACATCTACATGTAATCTGTCCGATGACTTCAATCTTCATGCAATAAAGTAAACAGAAAACAATTAACAGCTACTCTGGTCCTGTTTTGCTATTTAGTTTTATCATGGTCCAAAACATAGCATCAAAGAGTCTCTCCATTCACAAATTTGCTGAAAACAGCCATATTTGAAAATCGCCCTAAAATGCATTGCAAGCTCAGTATTGAATAAAATTTTGTACATCATGTGTGCCAGTGGATTGTCTCTGTTGATCCCTTACTGATTCCAAGCTGCAAAATAACTACTTTGACAACAAAATATTTCTGGAATTGGAGTGATGCCTGCTCAGTCTGACATTATAATTTTTATTTACAATAGAGCTTTTTTTGGCCCAATACTATGGAAAATTTTCATTTACTGTACATATACTGAATAATTTTTTTTAGTTTCTGAAAGGATATAATTCTACCACTTAAAAATCAAAATAGTCAAGTAACTAGCCAATATAAACAAAACATTATTGCAATTCTTTGGTTATTAGGGTTTTATATTAATGTTTAAATTATCAAGCAAGTTGTTGCAGTTCCGCCCAATATACAATAATGTTCTTTCTTCAAAGAAGCAGCCAATATAATGCGGTAATGGTGCCTCAAATCACGTTTAGTTTATCCTTATGTCTCAAGCCCGGGAAAGGAAAGCACCTTTAATTTCAGGATTCAAACCCCCAAAGTGTCTTTCATTTTCAGTTGTTTCATTACATTTCATGGTTTGTACAATGTATCTTGTTAATTACCCTAAAATAGAATTGAAAAACTCAAAAACAAAAGCAGTAATACAAATTTCTGCAAAAAAGGCTGCAGCACTTGCATGGATACAATTATTGAATTTGTTTGACCATAAATAGTATTCTTTCTCAATCATGACCTGGTCACTTTGCTGAATGCTTTATCTCAAACATTTGGTTGTTATTAGGCCTTATCCATCAGATATTTCTGCTCACAAGCAATCGGTCTAAACTGCGGAAAATCAAAGAAAATCCCACAATTTTCAAAACTGTGCGTTTTGCAAAAAAGATCTGACGGATAACAAACACAATAAGCATTTGGCACCAAAATGCGCTCAGATATTTGTCCTTGGACATTATCTGCTCCTCAGAGCTCACCTTAAAGATCGCTTCTCGAAACAGATAACATCTGCGGACTAATATCTAAGTATATTTTGGCGCCCAATGGAGGCTATTATAATATTAGTGTCTCATGGAAAATCTCTGCCCCAGACCCCTCCCTTAAATTTCCACAATTCACTCCACGCCCCCCCCCCCCCCCCCCCTATTGACCACAACAATTTTTCCTGGGCTCCCAAAAAAGTGGCTTGGGCCCTTAAGTTTTGAACATAGGAGCCTGAAGAGCTCCTTAAAAATTTCCCTAGGCAACAGCCTTGAATATAATGGCACATACACTCTACATACATGTAAAAGAGTTCAATAATTTATTACTCTCTTTGGTTTCTCTGTATTTACAGACAACTTCATGCGACCTTAATCTCTGCACAAAGTTCATTGAACAAACTGACTTGGAAGTTGAGTTCTGCATTCTATCCTGTGTGTGGTAACATCATAACTGCAACATTGTGGCAGACACCCTGTACACTGTATTACATTTTTAAGAACCGCATAATAAGTGAATAATCATGTGATCAGAAAATAGCGAGTATTGTCCAGGCAGTATCTGATTATGGATGGCATATGCATCTACAGTAAGAGGAACTGTAAGCATTTCCAGGTAATTAAGTTAGTTTTATGCTTATGACTTCTTGTACTTGGTTTTTTGTCATTTTATCACAAGAATAGTTGATAAAAGATGCATGTCTAAAGTGAATGCAAAGCTAACACACTGTTAAAGGTGTATTTGCATGTTAATCTTGAATAATCTGAGATGTCAGAGAGAGAATATTTTAACATATCTGTGATTGTTCTGAGATGGAGAGCTGTTACATGTACATGTAAATTGTTCATGCATGATTTTTCACTTGTTATGATTCAGCTGCCAATATGTTCTGTAATTTAATATTTATAGTAATCTGTTGGTGTGCAATGATCTTCACCAATATGTGACCTAATAATGTACAGCGTAATTATTAATTAACCAAATTATGCTGTTTTCAGTTGACCACTGGGCTACTTTGTTGTTGTAATGTGATGTTGAAGTGCACGATTTACAAACATGCCCGGTGTGAACTTGTCAAATTTATGAACTGAATGTTGGCATTACTAGGTAAGATATTTCTTAAAGCATATTTTGTAATTGATAATTTCTCAGGTATTGAATTTCTTCATGAAAAGATTCATACCCCACAATTTTTTTTTTCTTTATAAGAGCTCCCTGGCATGATACTTTGGAATTTCTAAAGAATGGCCATGAATGGTTGTTGGAGGTGAATATCTTCTGGAATTGCACATTCAGATTTAGTAAGCAAGAACGTACATTAGTATTTATCCTGACAAAGTCTGATTTTCTTTTGCAACCTGAACTAATATGCAGTCGTACAATTATATGTACAACCAAACAGCCTGGATGGCTCTTTGATTAGGAATGTGCACATTGTTGTAGTGCAATATTCCACTTTTATGCTTATAGCAAATTGCATTATATTTGCTCTCAAAAGTTCATAAGAAAGCTGCCTCAGTTTGGGTATCATCCCCTTAACATTTGATTCACTGCTAACCAACTAACAATGAAGTATACTGTATATCACTGAAAATAATTTCATCTGTTGGTGTGGAAAGATTATAATGAATTATATTTGATATGTCTTTGAATGAATAATGAAGATGTTCAAGTAGCAGCTTCAATACAATTTCGTGCCTGTTCAAGACTGTGCTCTAGCAGCTCCCCGGGTCACCTCAGGCGAGCAGCTTTCACCTTCAGGCTACAAGAATAACATACTTGGCACTGCTGGGCGACTTCCTTTTTGATTTCTTGTGTTGTATTGAAGTTTACGAGCTGAGGGAACATGGCTCAATTAATCCATTAATTTTTGTGAAGTTTAACACTGGCCTTTAGTGATACGGACAGCAGTTTCCTTGCGTACTTTGAATAGCATCAGCAAAGTCTTTTTAGTTCTTGTGAGTTGTTTAATGTGCATGAAAAGTCCCTAGTTGAAAGAGGATGTGAACTAAATTATCAGAAGAACAGGGAGCAAAGAGGGAAAAAGTACCTAATTTTTACATATATAATTTAACCATTTTAACTCAAAAAAGTGTAACTTTTGTGTTTCTTTGTGGACTTTTGACAACCGTATGCCGAGAAAATGCATGTGCTCATGCAGCCTTTTACCTTTGGGATCTGTAAATAGGATTTAAATGCCCCAGAAACAATGCAAGGCATATTTATCTGAGGGTCAAGCGGTTATTATATATTGATTAAAAATGTTATTAGATAATTATAATTAACAACAATTAATTTTGATTATTTTTTTTTGTTCAGGCTACCAAGCTTGCAAGCTTGACTTCTCGCCACCTAGCCTGCAAGGTTGGGTGCCCAAATGGTTCCCTAGAATTTTTCTTGGAGTGCAGCCTTGCTGTTCCTGTCAGTCAATATATGAACAGTGTACACATGGGCAACCTGGATTAAAACATCAAAGATTTTTGAAGCAGCCATGGTCAGGTGAGATATTTTTAAAGGAATATAAATTTAGAGTCATTATGATTGGTTAATTAGGCACTGTTTTTTTGTAAACCATATCTTACTGAGTGTAGAACACAGAGACCACTCAGTGTTATGACAGAGATATTTATGTGTGAAAAGTTCTATAAACAAATGCATCCTGGAACAAATTAATTCATCATGGATGCAGCTTCTGTGAGATCACCAATATCAAGGCTGCTGCCTAACGAGTGGGCAGGTCGCCTGAGGTGCCCGAGTTACAGTTGTAGGCGACTAGAGTTGTTTTCAAGGAGCGCGAGTGGGCACCTAAACATGTAGTTTTCATTCACATCTACATGTAATCTGTCCGATGACTTCAATCTTCACGCAATAAAGTAAACAGAAGACAATTAACAGCTACTCTGGTCCTGTTTTGCTTTTTAGTTTTATGATGGGCCAAAACATGGCAACAAAGAGTCTCTCCATTCACAAATTTGCTGAATACAGCCATATTTGAAAATCGCCCAAAAATGCATTGCAAGCTCAGTATTGAATAAAATTTTGTACATCATGTGTGCCAGTGGATTGTCTCTGTTGATCCCTTACTGATTCCAAGCTGCAAAATAACTACTTTGACAACAAAATATTTCTGGAATTGGAGTGATGCCTGCTTCTGACATTATAATTTTTATTTACAATAGGGCTTTTTTTGGCCCAATACTATGGAAAATTTTCATTTACTGTACATATACTGAATAATTTTTTTTAGTTTCTGAAAGGATATAATTCTACCACTTAAAAATCGAAATAGTCAAGTAACTAGCCAATATAAACAAAACATCATTGCAATTCTTTTTGCCTTATTAGGTTTTATATTAATGTTTAAATTATCAAGCAAGTTGTTGCAGCTCCGCCCAATATACAATAATGTACTTTTTCCAAAGAAGTAGCCAATATACTGCGGTAATGCTGCCTCAAATCACCTTTAGTTTATCCTCATGTCTCAAGCCCGGGAAAGGAAAGCACCTTTAATTTCAGAATTCAAACCCCCAAAGTGTCTTTCATTTTCAGTTGTTTTCATTACATTTCATGGTTTGTACAATGTATCTTGTTAATTGCCCTAAAATAGAATTGCAAAACTCAAAAACAAAAACAGTAATACAAATTTTTGTAAAAAAGGCTGCAGCACTTGCATGAACACAATTATTGAATTTGTTTGACCATAAATAGTATTCTTTCTCAATCATGACCTGGTCACTTTGCTGAATGCTTTATCTCAAACATTTGGTTGTCATTAGGGCTTATCCATCAGATATTTCTGCTAACAAACACAATAAGCATTTGGCGCCAAAATGCGCTCAGATATTTGTCCTTGGACATTATCTGCTCCTCAGTCACCTTAAAGATCGCTTCTCGAAACAGATAACATTTGCGGACTAATATCCAAGCATATTTTGGCGCCCAATGGAGGCTATTATAATATTAGTGTCTCATGGAAAATCTCTGCCCTCAGACCCCTCCCCCAAATTTCCACAATTCACTCCACCCCACCCCCACCCTATTGACCACAATAATTTTTCCTGGGCTCCTAAAAAAGTGGCTTGGGCTCTTAAGTTTTGAACATAGGAGCCTGAAGAGCTCCTTAAAAATTCCCCTAGGCAACATGCAGCCTTGAATATAATGGCACATACACTCTACATACATGTAAAAGAGTTCAAGAATTTATTACTCTCTTTGGTTTCTCTGTATTTACAGACAACTTGATGCGATCTTAATCTCTGCACAAAGTTCACTGAACAAACTGACTTGGAAGTTGAGTTCTGCATTCTATCCTGTGTGTGGTAACATCATAACTGCAACATTGTGGCAGACACCCTGTACACTGTATTACATTTTTAAGAACTGCATAA
>JAHPZR010001738.1:0-13551 GCA_019787425.1 Platygyra sinensis
AAGACAGCATTGAGACTTGGTCAATTTAACAGTGTAAATCTAATAAACGATATTAGTAATCTTGATAATTTTTTTGTTGATATTTGCCCATTAGTCGGTAAGTATAAAAAAGATTATCATAAAAAATATGCAGCTGAGTAAGATAAAAAAAATTGATTATTTTAATCAATATATGGAATTAAAATTTTCAGAAAATAAATATAATTTTAATGATATTAAAGAAATTTTAAATCGAGATAAGAAAGATTTGAAAGAAGATGAAAGAATATTGGTTGATCTAATAAATAAAAAAGTTAACAATTTTGATTATTGTGATGATGATGATGATGGGAAAGAAATAAAAAAACAAATTAAATCACTTATGATGGAATATAAAGAACAATTTACTTTATTAAATGAAGACATTAATTCATCATTCAATACTTATAAACCATATATGACTGATAATCAACTCCAAATTTTTAAATCAATGATAAAAAATATAAGAATAACAGCTAAGCTTATTAAATAGCGGCGCCTGGGCTAGATAAACAAATAAATTGATAGACAATTTTTTTGTTTACGCTAATTTTTAAACCTTTTAACTAGGCTATTTTTAAACCTTTTCGTTTGGCTATTTTTAAACCTTTTCGCATGGCTATTTTTTAAACCATTTTACAAGGCTATTTTTAAACCTTTTTACTTGGCTATTTTTAAAACCTTTTCAAAGCAAGCTGTAAAAAATTGATGGACAATTTTATTACAGCTTGCTAAACCTTTTTACTTGGCTGTGCCGGAACCGCCATTATCTATACTACTGAAGGGAGTTAGCGGTGATTTCACTTTCACCTTCGGAATTTTCCAATACCACGTGCCTATCATGCGATGGTGCGTTCGTTAATCGCACGTTATTACACCAATTATACCAGCCTCGTTCCCAGGACCTTTTCCCTGGCTTGGGGACGCCCAAGCCAGGGAAAAGGTCCTGGGAACGAGGTTGCAATTATACCAATCGTTCGGTAATCGAACGTTCGATTGGGTTCGATTGGCAAAATTTTATTGTGAGTAAGATTATGTTCGATTGAGTTCGGCAATCGAACGATTGTTGTTCGATTGGGTTCGATTGCCGAGGTGTTCGATTGGATAGGTCGGGTTGATTCGGCCTTCGGCCTCATCAACTATCACCTCATAGAAATCTCGAGCTCATAATCTAATTGTTAAATAGATAGTGAGTAGCGTATTAACTGTACTCTTTGTTATTCTTCATACTGTAAATATTCTAAGGTTTGTGGGTGGGATTATGGAATTATATATGGAATATAGGGGTACTATAGTTTTTAACATTGTAGATAGGTGTCCTTACTTAGTGGGAAACTGCTATTTTACTTGACACGTTAATAAAGTTATTATTATCATTATTATTATTATTATTATTATTATTATTATTATTATTATTATTATTATTATTATAGCCAATCAGAGAACGGCATTCGTGACAGAACGCTAGTAGATTTTATACTAAAACACGGTACACGTTTTCTATTTCTTAAATAAAAGAGCGTGACCACAAGCGTGACACATTGACGAGAGCTCGAGCAGCATTGTCTGGATTTTTATCGACAACGGCAAATTAGCCAATCAGATTGCGAGGCAAGTAACAATTGTGGTAAAAAAAAAAAGTGCATGGCTTGACCTACAGAGAACCGCGCACACCACCCCCACCCCTACCCCCAACCACAGCCTCACTCTCTCCCTTCTGCCTCATAATGCAAGCTGAGAGTCTGGGTTCCAGCACAATCTCTGTAATGGCGGCTTTCATGTGAACTGTATCCCAGATTCATTGTCGCTGAATTATAAGGTAAGAGAGTCTATAAGAATGCTTTTTAACAGTAAGAGAGTCTATAAGAAAGCTTTTTTTATATATCAGGCGAACTTTCATGATATGGAATCGGCCCTTTTGTCTCAAGAAATGAGGGAAAAAGTGTCCATGTTTTTTATTTTGATAAAGAATGCTGTAGTTCTCTGGTAACTGTATTATTTTCTGTTGTTTTTCTGTCGCCCCATCTACTGGCATCGCGTTTTCTCCATCGTGTTTTACAAGGCTAAACCTAGCAGTTAGGAAGAATCAGCGAAGAACGATCGTATTTGGCGAACATTATTGAATAAACTAATCAAATGTTTAAATTCACAGGTACCTCAACAAACCTGCAACAAACTCATCCAGTGTTTACACGAAGGTTCAAATTTGCTTTACGCGAGTGCCACATTCAGTATTGAAGAGTAAAAAACTTGGTCGCGTTGTGGCAGTGAAGAAGAGAGGTAATTAATTTTGTGGTTGTCGTTGTAATTAAATTGATGGTCGGCATAAGAGCAAGGTAAAAGAACAATCTGTATGCGGTCAAACCTAATCTAGCCTTCATTGGCTATTGAGTACTTAAGGTGGCTGAACACAGTTTTTGATACCTCTGTTTCATTTACCTTTTTCTCTAAAACCCTCGATCCTTTGGTCGCCAAAAATGGCAGTAAGCAAGTTAAAAACACAAACTTCAACTTTTTGAGAATTAACAGTCCGGGAGAATGGCAGTTTTGGAAGTAGCGAGAACAATGGATTACGTCACGAACCATAACATGATCACCATGGCGATGAGCATTTTCAAAACATTAAAAATGGCGGCCAAATGCGGGGGAATATAGGGGTAAAAGTATTTGCTTTATTTTGGATTTCATTTCGACTTTTCTTTGTCTAATTATAGGAAAAGCCGATTTATAGGGATAATGATCATTCTCGTGATAGAATATTGAGCGCATTTTTTCTGCGTAACATGCACATAGTGCTCAGAGCATTAGCAATGTCGATGCTTCTCGTATAAAACCAAGGTTCATTTGCACGCAAAGTCCACCTTGAAGATCTGCCAAGTTTATGCCAGGATGTTAAGGTATTGTATCGAAAAAGGCAAAGCTACACATGGAAGATCTTTTGCGTAACTTGTACAGAATGCAGCTTCGCTATGTTATCTCGAACTTCAAACAGGTAAAGAGCTTTTCAAGTCTTCGCCAGTTCATTCCATTTTTATTGAAATACGTAATAAGAGGATTTTTGTGTTCGCTGTTATTTGTCTTCTAAAATTCGGTTTTATTTAGCCTGGTCAAATGTGATGAAGTGACTCTTAAAACCCACAAAGAATGCAAAACCAACATTATGTTGTCTTCAATCGTTGTAGTTTTCCCTTTGGATGAACACTGGCTTTCATTTCCTAAATAAATCAGTGATCTTGTTTTAAATGTGTCACTGTTTACTTTTATCTCAAGATAATAATCCATCAATAGTCTGACTACTGTTTTTTCGCTGTCAGATACTAATGTTACTTACTTTTATTAGAGCAAAACTCGACATTTTTTTAAATTCCATGGGCAAAGATAAAATACTTGTGAAATTGGTCACACTCTACATTAGAAGATGTTTCGGAATAGTGTTAAAGCTAAGGCTTCAAGGTATGGCTAGCCTGTGTATATATATTAGTAGAACTAAGAAGAGCAGTCTGCTTGTGATGTATTTAAGGTGTCCCCATCAGTCAGTAAGTTAATATTCCTCAAAGTACAATTATTAAAAGTAAAATCATCTCGGAGTTTTGTTTTTGGAATGTCATCTGACGCTTCAGTTGAAAAAGGGGGTTGCAAAAAGATACACAGAAAGTTTGGACACTGGGACTTTTCTCCAAAAAAATTTCTCTCTCCTTTCTTCACAAAATGCTAATTGCAAAGGTTTTCCAAACTTTTTGTGGCTGATTTAGAGTGAGACTTTCCTTCCTTTATTTTGTTTGACTTCGCAAACAATTCAGTGTGATTGCCTCACATTGTTGTGAATGCATGCACTGCTTATTAACTCTAACATTTCTGAAGGCCCTGTATATGCATCTTTTAACTTGGGGCACTGCTTAAACGTGACCTTGCGAGATCTAGGAGCTGTGATAGTCTCACTGCTTACAAGTTGTAATAATCAAACACCATCAAATATTCAAAGAAGACAAATGAGATTTAGGAAAAATGTAAACTACTGTTTATTAAATTATTTTTATGATTTCTTTGAGTATTGAAAGCCTCTTGAACCTAAAAAAAAGACAACAGAATTAAGATAACAGTATCTGTTATCAATAAACATGCTAATTTAAAGAAATCATGTATTGATCACAACATTTATTTCATTTGAACTAGTCCTTAAATTTAACTGTGAAGACTGTGAAGGTGTTTTCCTTTACACCTAATTTTTTAAGGGAATGATTTTGCTGTGAGTTAATAAAGAAATCAATGAATTGTTCAAATATAAACATTACCCTGGAAGAATTTTAACTATCTGTAGGGTAAGCATCGTGGTAGGGAGAGGGAAGGGTTGTCTTTGTCAGTGCATGTGTATGATACATGCTCCCCTTATGAAACCTTCACTTCAGTCAAATTCCAGCCTTCATAAATCATAAATCTGCTTAAATGATTCAGCTATCACGGAATAACAGAGTATCCTTCTAAACAAGACTACTACGAAATATTGCGTGAAAATGAAGAAAGACTCGAAGTACCCGCTATAAATTATGTGTAAATTTCCAGTCTTTTTCTGTCAGAAACCTTTTCTCATGACGGCATTTTTCAATACATGGTTGCCATTTTTACTAGCTTGTTGCCACTGATGAAACTTGGGCGACACAACACTAACTTATTTTAGTTTCGAGGAAAATTAGTCTCGATATCGAAAAAATTCGGCAAGCTATTGAAAAAAAGCACATAACAACATGTACTTACATTCGATGGCGATCAAAATGGCGGCGGCTTCTTCGAAGACCCTTCTAAAATGATAAAGATTTTATCGATTCGCTCTTCCAAAAGTTCCCAACTCTCGCTCAAGGAAGGTTCGATAATCTGGCTTTGAAATTCTCAGATATTGAACGATGGAACCTAGAATCAAGCTTGTTTGAGAGCCTATATTTTCTTGCGTTTATTTTTTTTGCGATTTTCAGGCAAAGCAATAGAATCGTGACATCATCGCTACTTCCAAAACTGGCATTCTCCGGGACTGATTGAGCTGACGTATGTGCCGTTGCCATGGCAACATGATTAAATAGAAACAGGTGTTTAAAATCGGTTTTGTTTATTTGCAGAAAATCTAGTCATTAGATTTTCTTTATAATTTGCATGCAACAAGCTTGTAACCATGCTCACAAGTTAGCACTATTTATATAATAATTTAACAAACAGATTTTTAATTATCCCTCGTTGTAGGTTCGCTGGCATATCTTGAATTTCCTCTGTCAAAGTTCAATTTATTTCAATCCTCCAGTTACTTATTTCCTAAAGTATTTTCGTGCCAAATTTTGTGAAATTCTAATGAGCGGCTCTCAAGAAATAGGCGTATCTCCGAGAAGTCAATTTTTCACTCAGTTGCAATTTTTCGACTTACTACGAATGTGCAGCATTTTACTGGGTTCTTTTGCTTCGGTTCTTTTAGCATATATTTATATCCAGAAAAGTGATTGAATGCAGAAACAAATCCCATCTGCATGGACAAAACACTGCAGCCATGTCCTTTATTTCTTTGTTCTGAGTGGAAGTGAATAATTTAGCCTGGGTAAGTAAAAAACTGCAAACAATTGACTCGCCCCTTCATAATTCCTTATTTAACTGCCAAGAGTGGGCTCCTGGTTTTTACTCGAAGTGTCGATCAAATGTAATTTCACAGATTATGCAGTCTGAATTACTGATGTACACTTTCCAAAGTGTATAATTGCATATTATACAAAGATCCAAGTAACCAAGGGCGCACAATGTTTCTGGTTTCAGGGATACACAACACACGGCTGACAATATGTTTAGAATGGCTGAGAGAACCTGGAAATAAGGAAAACATAGACACCTAATCATACTGGATCACAACTGTACCAAGCAAATCTAGTAGGTATTTTCCTAAGTGCATAAATACAAATTATTTGCCAGATACGGTAAATTCTTGGATGAACTCATGAGGGAGGTCCTGAACAACTGCTGGAGCCGGAAATAGCAGGCCATCTGACAGGGTGCGAAAAAAAACTGAAAATTATACGGAAATTTTGGGCAATATTATGCGGAAGAAAGTGACGATTATGCGGAAAAGACGCCAGATTATGCAGAAATTTCTACAATTTAATAAAGTTGCTCTCATGGCTTTTTCCAAGATATAAAATACACGTTAACGTCTTACCGATAATTTTAGTCATTTATGACACGTTTGACCTTTTGCTGCCATTCGTGGACACGTATTTCTTCGTTCAGCGCAATTTTACATGTTTTTCGTTGTTGGGTTTGTCTCAAGCTTAGTAACCAGGCATTAATTCAGACGAGAAAAACTGGACATCACTAGAACTAGAACTAGAACCCAGACACATCACCAGAAGATGCACGGAGCGCCTGGAGGCTTAAAATTGTTTACAAACGAAAAGACGTGTTTTCGTCGCTGTTTTGGGTGAATAACTTCTTCAAAATGATCAATCTCTTCGATATTTTTGCTTCTGATGATGGTAATAAGTTGCTTTCTCGCTTATATGTAGCAATTTTCTAGTTTTATGCGGCAAAATGCCCCAAGGATGCGGAGGATGCGGAAGTAGGCGAATTATGCGGATCCGCACCACCGCATCCTGTCAAATGCCCTGAAATAGGCAGTGCGGCATGCTAGCAAGAACAAAAACAAAGACACGATAATTTGATTCTTTGTATAAAATTTGCCTTGGGACGATGATATGATATCACTGACATCACATGTTGGATATGTCCTTAAAGAGTATCCCCAGTCGAAAATGCATACGAGTAAGTTGAAAACAAGCGATAGTGACGACACTTTTCACAAAAGAGGAGAAATACCTATTCTAGACATCTGACACAGTGGTCAATGCTCATCATATATTTTCTTTGTTAACTACGTAGACCTACTTTGTGCGACGCCCCTGGAAATTACATGAAAAAAAAATTAACTGGAACACTGTCCCATTTATTTGTTATTTGATGAATGACTGGTTGCATCTACATGTACCGTTGTAAGCATGAACATGCGAAAACTTGGGTATGAAGGTTTCAAAAGTTCTCCATAAGTCCTCCAGAAATACAACACAGTGGTACCATTTTATCGAGTTGATAATTTGTTGTACAAAAATATATAGGGTTGTATGGTAAAACTTCAAAGTACAGGTACATGCTGTAGGAGTTCCCTTGTATTGGAGCTCCTGGTGTGGATTAATAAACTTAATAAACATTAAAATGTGTGCTAATAGGGGACGAAAGTTCTTGCTGGTGTCTGCCAAACTTCAAAACTTTTGCTGAGCAAAAGCTTGGCCCAGCCACTTAACTTGAGTAGCTTAGCTATTTCTAAGTGGGTGTGCTCCTTTCCTTCGTTTGTAATTTTTTTCTTTCTTGTATTTAGGTCTATATTTATTTATCGAATTTCTGGGCACAAATAAAGATTGTTGTTTGTTGTTGTTGAGAAGCAACCACCAGTATCTAAATTAAATTCCTAAATTTAAACAAATTTAAACTACAACATGTGCATGTTATGTATGGCTTTTTTGGAATACAACCTTACCATATTCCGGGCAAACAGCCTGTTGTCACTTGCTATTAAATAAAACATGTTACACTGTCTTGTAGTATAGTAGGAGGTGCAGTGGGAGGTGCAGTGGTCTCATGGTTAGTGTGCTTATTGATTGATTGATTGATTGATTGATTGATTGATTGATTGATTGATTGATTGATTGATTGATTGATTGATTTGGTTAGTGTGCTTGACTCCAGAGCAAGCGGTCCAGGTTCAAGCCCTGGCCAGGGACATTGTGTTGTGTTCTTGGGCAAGACACTTCACTCTCACAGTGACTAGCATCGCATCAAGGGCAGAGTAGAAATACTTCTAGTTACTTCATGCTAAAGAAACTAGAATAAGCACCGGCCTGATGGGCCACCATTGGCTTGTATGCAGACTTTACCTTACTGTCTTGTACAATGTATATTCACAGTAAGCCTATGCTTTAACAGCAATTCAGTTACAATACTATCTTAGTTGTTCAGATTTTCTCTGTTCCACCATTCATATAACTAAAACTGAGTCATTTCATTAATTCAACAGAAATGATAATGAACCTAGCGAGGCAGAGGATGTACAACATGGAAGTGATCACAGTCTGGATTCTGATGACAATTTAAGTCCATAAAATGTTTGACAGAAGAACTAAATTTAGAGAGTGTTTAACACTGCTTGAAGTCTCCGAAATAAGACTTTTCTACCACCCCATAATGCCTTCAATGACAACACTAAGTGACAACAAACAGGGCATCCTCTGCACGGAACATTTTTGTGGACTGGTGCTCATGAAAAGCAGTGTTAGGAACATTATTGTTGCAATTAACAAAGAAAAGCATTTAACCAATTGATGCAAAGAGATCACGCAAAAACTAATGGGATTCGGTGACAAAACAGCTGGTTGCAGCAATTCAAGAAGGATTAGTCATTGTCTAAATAGACATCAAAAAGGATGTAGAAAGAATGGTTCAAAGCTTGAAAGAAAGATATAATAGACTGCATTAAGCTGCAGACTGGCAAGTCATTTCCAGCCAAGAAACTTCAAGTTCTTGTGGCCATGGAGACCCAGGAAAGGGAACTTGTAGCCTACATGTTAACCTTGTGTTTCCATTAGAAATCAGAGCACATTTTACGTATAAAAAATCAGTGGTCGGTTCCGGCAATTCTACTTTTTACAAAAAACGCGGATTACGAAAATGAAAAATGCCTTGAAATCAAGGTCCCTATTTGTATTTTACACTCAAAACAAAAAAAAGGACACCCTTTCGACCCGCCGTTTTGAAAACCTGAGAAAAGTGCCCCCTTTTCTCATAAAAGGCGGGACATTTTTTAGGATTTGTCTTCGATATAAATTGAACCAACTTTCTTGAGTAATATTTATATCTCACTAATCACAAAAAAGCGAGAAAGGAAAATTTCTCGAGTTTTTTCAGCTTTTCGCCTTTTTATAAAAAGTCGAAAAAAGTCGACTTTTTTCTTACCTTTCTTTGTTTCGACTTTTCGGCTGACAGCTGTCAAGGTGACAGCTGTCAACATTTGGTTGACGCGCCTTTTTTTCTCGCTGTTTGTCGTCTGGTAATCAACTGTGACTTTTAGTTTGAATTTGGCGCCGACCATTATGGAATATTTTGAAAGTAATATTAACGTGATAAGGAGTAAGATAAAAGCGAACAAAACATACAAGGAGATCAGTAATCTATTCATGCAAAGGTTTCCGGAAGTAAGAAGAGGCTTCTCTGAAAGAAACTTGCGTTTATTTTGTTCTAAACACGGTATAAGCAAATTGAATGAAGCGGAGATAGATGCTGTCATTCAACAGTGTGTGAGCGAGGTAAGACTTCCTGCATTCCATTTATCTTTCGACTTTGTGTTGTTATATATTGCATTATTTGAGACAAATTCGTCTCAAATATCAGGTTGGACCAACTTATGGGCGAAAAATGATGACGGGCTATGTTCGTAGCAAGGGATTACCACTAAGCGGAAAACAGGTAGCGAAGTCGTTGAGACGTGTGAATCCAGCGGATCATGCGAGACGAAGGGAGGACACAGTGCGTCGAAGAAATCCGGTTCCCTATAATGCACTTTACTATGGAAACAAGCTACATTGCGACCAAAATGAAAAACTGGGGATGTATGGATGTACGTTTTATGCACTTAGCGATGGCTGTAGCTCAAGAATCATCAAACTGTTTTCCATGCCTAGAAAAAATGCAGTCATTATATATGCACATTTCAGGTTTGTCAAATAATCAGGAATATGGTATCACTTTCACCTTCTACGTTTGTAAAACCTAGTCTCCCGCTAAACCATTCTCTGCCTCTTTTTGAGATACACGAATTTTGTATTCTTAGTTGTGGTAATTTTTATAATTTTTTAATACCTTTTTGTTGTTAGGGAAGTGGTTAAAACTATTATACAGGCTCGGGACCCACCACTACGAATAAAGGTGACTCTCCCTACTTATATCCCCCTACCCTGGATGAGAGACCCATGGTGCCTTCCATAACCCACCCCCTTAATGGAGATCCATGGTGTCCTCTATAGCCCCACCCCCTTAAATAGAGGCCCATGGTGTCCCCTATGGCCCTACCCTCTGAACTGATGGAGACCCATGGTGTCTGTTATAACCCCGCCCTCTGAAATAGTGACCCATGGTGTCCCCTATAGCCCCAATCTCTTAAATAGAGACCCATGGTGTCTTCTATAGCACCCCCCCCCCCCCCCCCCTGGCCCCGCAGTTAACTTTTCCACACTTTTTTCACTTGGTTAACAGAATAAGATTAATAAAGTAGGACATTTACAGAAGGACCGTACTATTTAACTTCAAAGGCAACAAACAGCAAGCGACCAATTACCGCTACTCTCATTACAAAGGCTCAAAAGTTCATTCTCCTTTAGAGTTCAATGCATTGAAGTGTATTTATTAATTGATGTTATAAATGTTCTACCTTAACTTTTTCTTCCCAATTTTTAAAAAGAAAAAAAAAGGTGATTAATTGCAATTAGCGAATTTTTGTGTTGCTGCAATTTAATATTTTTATTGGAATAGTATGAGAGGATAAACAGCCCTTTCTTTCTTTTTATACCATTTTTTCAGCCCTGCCTCTATTCCTGAACAAAAAAGGGATGTAATATTTTTTTTACTAAGAACAAATAAACCAAATCATTTTTGGTGAAAGTAGAAATTTTATTAAATGCAGGATTAGAGTTCCCAGCATTCCTATAAACATTCAGTCACGCCGACTTGAATTCCAGTATCGTCTCCCTTTTAACTTAAGAGCTTGTACTTTGAAAGGCTCTGAACTTACAACTTCCCCTCAAAGAAACATCCTTTTTGCAGTCTAATGTCTAAACATTAACTACTTCGATATAGATTTTTAATACAACGAACGATGCCAGCCATTTGCACTAATCATTGTACTTGATTCGTCCATTCTCGTTCGTAATCACGCACAGCTATATGAAAAACGTATAATATATTAGAGTAGTTACATTCCTAGGAGGAGAACGGGTCAAAGGAATTTGCTGTAATACTTTTCTAAAAACAATAAGGCGTGTTCCGAACACGCGCAATCGACCCAAGTACACGTAATAACTAGATTGATGAGATACTTTTTTTATACTTTGTACTTTATTTTTTACTTTTATACTTTATTTTTAACCATAATTTAAAGAATTAAATTTAAATATCTACAAACCCGCTTGTAGCATAGCTAATCTAGGCGGGTTGTATTAATTATAGTCATATTAACTGAGCAAAAAGTGATTTAAAAACAGCTACTAAATAAATAAACATACACACATTAATAGTTAATCAAACACATAAGTAAAAAGGTATAAAGCAAATTAAGAGGTGTAAAGTAGATAAACGGCTAAATGTAAGTTTGAAAGCTATAGTGTATAATAATTACTTGTGTTTAAATTCAGTATTAGAGAATGGGCATCAACATAACAGTCCTCAATTTCAAGTACAGTTAGAAGCAGCTTATGAATTTTTCTTTTAAATGCTCTTTTCGTGAGCTTACGCCAATCGGGGTGTAGACAATTCCATAGTCTCGTACCGAAAGCAGGAAAAGACTTAAGTTTTATATGTAATCTGGATTTCTGTACAAAAAGATTATCTGCACACGAGAAACGCGTGTTGTAAGCATGAATGTCAGATGAATGTATGAAGAGTTCACGAATATTTTTAGGTGTAGAATGAGTAGAAACATCATGCATTATGGTTGAGACCGTTTCAAAGTAGAGCATATTTACAGGTAAGATGTTGGAAGCAACAAAAAGAGGGATGGCATGAGATCTTTTGCTGGCAAAGAAAATTAGGCGGAGTGCACGCTTTTGCAGAGTGAGAATCTTTTTTAAATCACACTGAGATGCTTGGCCCCAAACAGGGAGACCGTAGAGCGTGTAGGGAAATATCAGCGAACGGTAGATTTGAAGAAGGGTATTTAGAGGTACATGGTGCCTTAGCCTGGCAATTATGCCTACTATTTTACTGATCTTCGAAGCGATATGATCAATATGAGGCCTCCAGGTTAAATTTTTGTCAATCAGTACTCCTAAAAATTTCACATAATCTTTGCATTCAAGAGGCGCGAATCCATTATAATAATATCCGGAATTCTGATACACGGCTGATAGTTTATTCTTTTTTGTGCTGGCCTAAAGATGACAAAGTTTGATTTCTTCGCATTAATGGTTAGTTTATTAGCATTAAGCCAGTTACTGACATTATTAAGCTCATTATTAACAACGGTTTCCAGGGTTTTCAAGTCGTTTTCAGCATATAACAGGTTTGTGTCATCAGCAAATAGATAAAAGCCAAGTTTATTGCTACACAGATAAATGTCGTTTATATAAATCAGGAAGAGTAAAGGACCTAGAACAGACCCTTGTGGAACTCCAGTTACCGAGCCCTTCTTCGATGAAATATGGTCATTGTCAATGTGCGTTGTTTGTGTTCGATTAGCCAAGTACGACGTAAACCACTCACGTACAATACCTCTAATCCCATAGTGGTGCAATTTATCAAGTAAAATCGTGTGATTGACCGTATCAAATGCTTTCTTAAAGTCCAGAAAAATGCCACAGGTAAACATTTTCTTGTCCATATTTGTTTGTATCATACTCACAATGTCCAGAATTGCATGCTGAGTGGAAAAAGTCTCTCTAAAGCCATACTGGGCTTTATATAATAATTCATTATCTTCGATGTATGATTTCAATCGGTTGTACATACCTTTTTCAAAAATCCTGTTAAAGACGGAAAGTAATGAAATAGGACGGTAGTTGCTAGGGTCGGTCTCATCGTCGCCTTTGTATACTGGGATAATTTTTGCATGTTTTAACTTGGAAGGATATTTGCCAGTTTGAACAGAGAGGTTGATGAGTTCAGCTAAGGGTGATGAAATTACGTTCTTTGCGCACTTCAAAACGCGAATAGGGCATGAGTATAGCCCATAAGCCTTTTTAGACCGAAGAAGCGAAATTTCTAGTTCTATGTCTGACGAAATGACCGGTTCAAAGAAAAAAGCAACTGAAACTTAAACAAGAATTACTGTCTTTTACTTTGAAGAAAACAATTAACTTTCAATGCAATTAAATGTCCATCCTCCTCAATAGATAACAACTTCGAAGGTAGAGTGACAGAGATTACTTTTCTGATACACAGTTACAATGAATGGCATCGGCGGTTTCTCAGCATTTTTTGCTCAAATCTTTGCCGTTCTCTAAAAAAAAGCCGTGTCAAATGATCAAGATCAAGATGTCATAAAGAACAGAAACAGGCGACGGGCAATTTAATTTAATAATTTCTTTAACTATTAACTAATTTTTTTTTCAATTTGAGCACCGTTCCTGACAATTATATTCCTAAAAAATTCAGGTCCTACACACAGAAGACTGATACAAATTTCTCGAAACAATTCTCCTGCTTATTTTGCTCTTGGTTGTAATGATTCATCATCTAGTATCTTTTCCACCG
>JAHPZR010001739.1:0-20000 GCA_019787425.1 Platygyra sinensis
TTAAAAATGTCACTGTTGCTTCGTTACCTACTTTATTGTTCGCTGTGAAAGAGCTGTTGATAGCTGACCAGTGCGACGAAAAATGGCATTGACATGAAAATTACGTCGCGAGAAAAGTCGTCTAGAAGACTCACTGGAGAGCACCTGCGAACTGATAGCGTGTCACAATTGGCCATTTAAACAATAATTACGTCTTCTATTGATTGCATTTTGTGTGGTATAATTATTCCCGAGAACTTCACAAGTCTTCTCTCTATAAAAGCAAAACACGTTCAGGGCTTACATTGTCGTTCAAGATGCAGAGGGCTCGTTATCCATGCCGTCAACTAAACAGCAGGACGATAAAAAGCGCTGCGTTGTGCTACTTGAGCCCGGTGGTTTTGGGAAAATGTAGTATTATCAGTGCAAAGTGTGCTTGCAAGGTTCAGGAAGAAGGTTTTGAAAATGCGTGGAATGGCGTGTGTCGAACTAGAGATGCCTGTGATAAAGCTCTGCAAGGTTTGTTTATGCGTGTGCTGTTTAACATTTCGAGCTTTTCTGTCGTTGTTTGGGTGGAATAAATTGATGCAGATTCAGTGAATAATAGCTTGTTTCGTCTATTTCACAGGCATGAAGAATGTCGCATTCTTTTTCAGCTCCATTAGCACGAAAAGTCTAAAGAAAGAACAGAGCAGGAAAAAAGTGCATGTCGAGGAAGAGGGGAGCGATGATGCCGACGAATTTACGGATTCGAGTCAATACGGCAATTCAACAAGCCAAGAATGGGTTGCAAGTCATGCCACAATCATAAATCAGAAGCTGTGCCCATGTGTGAGTTACTGGATCGCTCTGACCACGCCAAATGGTGCACCGTGTAGTCCTCTTGTTATCCACCGGGCCCTTCTGGAGTGCAACGTGGATGTCTTCGCAACTCAGGTAACAACTTTATTCCAATCGTAAAAATTGACCTAAGTAACACTAATCAGTGATAAAGTGTAATAACTCTTTTACTTTTTTTTACAAGGCATTAAATAAAAAAAAAATAGCAAAAGACAGACTTTACAGTAAACGTGTAAGTGCCCAAGATAATTCCAACGGTTAGATTCAACAACTTTTATTTAGCCTGGAATTCAAAGTACACTAACTTTGAATTTCCTCGATACCGAAAATTACTGATCACTTGTTCACCAGCCGAATGCTGGTTATTATGAAAGAACCGGAATCAACTTGTTGAATATTTCTCAATCTTAGGTCCCCTGCCACGAGGGTAAAGAGACCGGAGCGATGAAAGAGCTGTTTAAAGTCCTTAAAGACCACAAGAACCCGTTTATGGAGGAGCTAGTTAGTTCGTCATACCAGTATTGCTTTCGTGATGAATTTGAAAGTTTCGTGGGGGACGCCGATTCAGTGGATCTCGACGAATGCGGCACGGAGCACGTAGTCCGAATCTGTCTCGTCGATCCCTCATTTTATTCCAGTCTTTCGTGGGCTTTGAGGAAACTCCAAGATGTAAAACTGGTCATCGACCAGTTCGGCTTCCAATCAGACGGCTCGGCTATTCCACGAGAGAAGAAATCGTCGACGAACAGGCAAGATTGTCCGATAAACTAACAGTGCTTGTTAATGACATTGGCATCGCCATGAAAAGGCTGGGCTACGCTTTGTACGGTGGAAAAGTGTACAAGAAATGCGACAAGGCAAAGTACACCTATTCCTATAAGTGCGAGGTGGAGGCATTCGTTAATAGTTTGGCAGCGAACGAGTCTTTCAAGGCGCGACTCCTAAAGGACATGAAGAAAGTTATCGATATCCTAGCCAACCCGCACTGCGAGGTCATTCGACCACTTTGTGTAGATTATAATTTGATTGAGGTAAACGACGGCAAGTGCTGGTCAATCAAGGAGCGTCGCTTCCTGGAAAATGCGATCGCGGACAAGAACATTGGTCATGTTACACCACGTGCGTTTAGTTCGTACGATCCAACAAGAGAGCCAGAACCGAAGTATTTCAAAGAGATTTTGGAAAACAGCCTCACAAAAGCTGAAATAGAGGAATTTTGCGAAGATTTCTTGAGGCTCTTGAATCACAATCAAAAGAGACACAAAGACAAAGTTCCTTGCCTTATTGGTGCCGCTAATAGTGGAAAGACGAGTTTATTTCAACCAATTCTAGGCCTGGTACATCATGGCAACATAGCAATTATTACTAAACAACGCGTCTTCAATAAGGCCATGATCAATCACTTCACAGAAGTCATCTTCGTGGACGAAGCGAATCCTTCCACACTAGATATAGATGACTGGAAAATCCTAACGCAGGGCGGTTACACAGCCTGTGACATCAAGTATCAAACGGCTAAGTCATTCATTAACCGTTGCCCGATGCTTTTAACAGCGCAACAGAAACTTGAATTCGGGCCAGAGGACCAACCAGCAATGGACCGTAGGCTAAAGAACTACGTCTTCAAGAGTTTGCCTAACCCAAGAAAGAAAGCAGCAGAGTGGCTCAGAAAGCACTCCATGGATTGTGTTGTGTGGGCCTCGACGAAAGCGCGTCCGACGACGGACCAAGAAGAAAGCTCCGACAGCAGCTTGGGAGAAGAGCAAATCGGTGACGGCGTTCTTAAAGACGAGGAGAAGGACGCTTTACGAACGCTGCCTCTTGCAGACGTCTGGACTGACACTCTTGACGAGACAGGCGAGACAACAGGCACAACAGCTGATGCTGCCAGTGACAATACGGTCGACTCGGATGACGACTAGTGTATTCGTAACTTGAGGAGAGTACTTGGGCAATCTTCGACAGGCTCCCTGCGACATAGACAAATTGCCAGCATCTTGCACACGCGCGTCAGGGAGAAGGAGGACGAGAATCGGCGAAGACGTGAACTTCATAAGGCAAGACGATCTTTCCTGACAGAGAGGGGGGTCAGCAGCGAGATTGCCGAACTGTTGCCAGAAGACCCCGAAGCAGCGATACCAAGTCAAATCCAAAGACAACTGCAGAAGCACAGCGACGAACAAGTAGCACACCAAGAGCAAGAACGACGCGAGAAAGCCCGTCAAGCGTTCGAAGGCACCTGGATAAGAGCTACCGAGATGGAGCTGAAGAACTGCTGCGACAAATATCAAAGCAGTAGCGATCCCACAGTTCGCGCTAACGTCAAAGAATGGATCAAGGTCCTGTGCGACAAGTTAAAAATGCATCACAAGTCCTTGGGCACTTTCAACACCGCCGAGGCTGTCCAAGAACGAATCAAGGTATGCACCGCTCTAGGACTGCTGAGAGAAGAGCAGCAGCACCTGGTCACAAGCGTTGCTGAAAGGCTGCCTGTGTTGCCTAGGCCTGTCCTCAGTCCAGAGACCGAGGAAGTGGAGCAACATGCATATGAGACGGATGAGGAACGCAGTATTTTCATTACCCAGCAGTGTAATGTCGTACATGAGACGGGAGAGGTAGAGAGCATTTTCATCACTCCTCTTCCGAGCACAAGTGGTGCGTCTACGCCTCATTCAAGCTTCGACGACTGCGCAGTCTCTGCTGCACTACTTCGAGCTAGCACTACCAACAAGAAGAAGCGGAAGAGGCAATCCAGCAGTCAACGTGTAGTGAAGAAATCCCAGAACGTTCTCACTCGATACTTTACTAGTCAAAAGTAAAAGCAGCTTTTTCTCGTAAGATAGGCCGTAATATAGAGTGGTCGTCTCTAGTAGTTTGATACTTTTCCACATTAAGTAAATACGATTAGGCAATCAGAACGCTACATGTATTTATGTGAATTAGTTACAAGAAAAGGCTTTTGTGTGTCCAAGAAATAAGAGCTTGATCATCTATAAAACGCGTTCCGTACATCAGTGTTTTAACAAGCTAGCTGTTAGTCAAATTTTCATTATTAAATGGTCCAGTTTCCACAGCATTTTAGTTGGTGCGCATTTGTTGTTTCTTTCTAGTCCTAGTTGGATTGCTAACCGAGCGGCATTTTCATTCCAGCCCTTTTCTTTAGTGAGTCTGCTGTTCTTCCGTCTTGAAACTGGAAATCGTCATCTCTCAAAATAGCAGTTCACTGTCCAAATCCGTGCTTAGTTATCCCTTCCTTTAGAAAGTCGTCCTCTTCTTTTGTAAATTTCAAAACGCGACGAATGTTCTTGTGAGAGCGCAGAATTCTTTTAGGCAGGGCGTCCTTTTCGGGGGAGGAGCTAATATTTTGCACTCTTTCAACTGAAGGCCCGGCCTCGGACGTCGAATCTCCGAGTCTTGCGTGGACGTCCTCGTCCACTTCTGAACCCTTGGAACCTTGAAGTTTCTGTAGGCACTCGTGACCCTTCAAAGCAACTTCACGGGATCGTTGCTTTTGATAGTGAACTTTAGCAACAGCAGAGCTGTGTTTTTGGTCTTCCGACAAAATTCTCTGCTCCTCGCTAGTGAGCTGATTGAGGCTCTGCGTTTCAACAATTTGGCGATAGCGCGTGGGATGGATGTACTTTCCGATTGCATCAAACACCAATTTGCTCATGATCTCGCCCAGTTTACCATGTTGGTCGCCATTTCTGTTGACGAGAACGAAATCGCACCGGGGTTTAAGCAAAGGTCTAACGTACGAGATGTAACCATTGAGCACTTGCATGTTCGCATCGGTCAGAATCAAAGAATCAAATCCATACTTTCCAGCAGTCTTGAACGTTTTCTGATCAATGAATCCACCCTTTTCCTTAGCCCTAGCAATCATGTCCACCGTCAAATATTGATAAGTCATGGGACGTGACCCCTTCACTTTGATGAACAGATACATGGCTACAAATTTCGTAGCAAATGTTAGGTCTGAGGGGTTCACTTGAGCTGGACTCGATTTGCAAATCTTCACGGTATTTTCGTAGCGCGGCAAATGGAATTTCACCACCTCCAACAACTCTTCCATTGTTGCCCAGTGGCCTCTTGCTTCCAGTGTCTCAATGTCTAAATCTTGTGTCCACTGCAATCGCATCATCTTTGCGACTGTCTTTCGCGCTCTTTTGAGGTACAACTCTGTTGCAGAGAACTTTTGAAAGACTGCCTCCGATGCGCCATGAAGTTTTCTGAAGTCGATCATTTCAGAAATAGCATCTATGTAGCCCAAACGCCCACCATGGCCGAGCTTGCATTCGTCTTGTAAGTAGTCGATAAACTTGAACAACATATTTGGAGAACACAAACTAAAGTCCACCACGTCAAATGTCAACTCTTCCTCGTCTTCACAACAAAATCTAAGAAACTTAAAGCTTCTTGTTACTATTTGTTGGGCTGCACGATCTTTCTTGTAACCACCACCACTTCCAGTCAGCCATTTTGTAAATACTTCGCCAATGTCGCAACATAATGAAAATGAGGGAAGTAACTTTACCGCATGGTTCGTGGTCTCGCTTGTTTGATCTTGAATTGCGCTCTCTATTGAAACATTGCTTGCTACTTTTAGCGAATCTGTGATTCCTTTCGAATTGGGTTTTTCGTCAAAGTAAAAGAACCAACTGTGCTTGGTGTAAACATGTTTTCTGCAGCCCCTCTGACTCTGAAACCCATCATGGTCACACTCTTGTACTGGGCAGTGATACAAACTGTCCGTTTTCGTCCTTTTCCAAGTGAAGGCGTTTCGGTTTTGGTGATGCTCCATCGATATCCGACCAATTGACTTTGCACTTCTTGCTCATTTTGCCGTTTTAAGAACATTTGGGCAACAGGAACCGATGACGAATAATGGAACTGCACATACTTGTTTTTATTTGCCAAGGCATGCGCTTACTTGCCCGCCCTCATTACTATTGTGTAAAATTCATGACAGTTAGAGGCAATCAAACTTGCCCAAGCAGGGCTGTGCGCGCCCTATTGTTTGCTTCAAATAGGAATGCAAAACAAAATGGTCCGATGTGTGTTCCCCAATCACTAATTTAGGAACCATGTGTTCCATTTACAGATAGGAACTCGGAACAAAACAGTCCTAAATGACCAATATGGGAACAATGTGTTCCATTTACAGATAGGAACTCGGAACAAAACAGTCCTAAATGACCAATATGGGAATAATGTGTTCCATTTACAGATAGGAACTCGGAACAAAACAGTCCTAAATGACCAATTTGGAAACAGTGTGTTCCATTTACAGATAGGAACTCGGAACAAAACAGTCCTAAATGACCAATTTGGGAACAATGTGTTCCATTTACAGATAGGAACTCGGAACAAAACAGTCCTAAATGACCAATTTGGGAACAATGTGTTCCATTTACAGATAGGAACTCGTAACAAAACAGTCCTAATTGACCAATTTGGGAACAATGTGTTCCATTTACAGATAGGAACTCGGAACAAAACAGTCCTAATTGACCAATTTGGGAACAATGTGTTCCATTGACAGATAGGAACTCGGAACAAAACAGTCCTTAATGACCAATTTCGGAACAATGTGTTCCATTGACAGATAGGAATTCGGAACAAAACATCCTAATTTACCAATTTGGGAACAGTGTGTTCCATTCACAGTTAGAAACTCGGAACGAAACGTTCCTCTTTTACACCAGAGTGAACGTTTTGTTCCTACCTTGCAAAAAAGGTGGTCCTCTTATAGTCAATAGGAACACAAAAACGAGGAAGCGATACTGAGGAACGTTCTTTTTTGAAAGATCGGAACAACCAAGAAAACTTAAAATCAGTAAAAAACGAGCTTAAGACTTAAAGAAAAACTCAAAAACGCGTAAGTCAAGTGCTAAGGCGAAGTGGAAGCAGGCTTGAAAATCTGGTGAAGTTTAATTCACTCAAAAGCGGCAAAACGCGCGATGATAAAATTTTGGAAATGTAAAGGAAGAAGAAGAAGAACCCCTTTATTTATGTGTCATTTTAGGATCTAGCTCCCAAGTGACAAGGAGCTTATTGGAGACAGTATATTAAAATTAATAAATGAACATTCAAATTATATGCAATAAGAATTACCTAAAAATATACTAATTAAAACTAACAGCAATTTAAACAAAAATAAGACATCAAATTAATACAATGTAAAAAGCATCGAAAATACTCTAAAAAATTATAAGATATACAAATGTAAATATGTCAGCTGTCACAAAGCATACATCAGCAGCACTCACTAATTAAATTACTAACTTAAAGATGTATTAAATAAAACTGTAAGAGCGATCTGTGTTCATAATTCTAAAAGGAAGGGTTAAAACAGATCTAAAAACGCTGTATATAGAAAAGACGTCATTGTTCATTGCTCCTAAGGGAGGAAACTAGTGATGCGTAGACCCTGGGGAAAGGTGCTCTTTCATTGACAGAGATTCTGTCGAGGAATGAATGCAACGACTCTAGAGAAAGCCTTTTCTTCTTGGCACGTTATCGACGACCTGAAAGCTAATGGATATTCTGAAAACTTCATCAAGTCGGTCGATCAACCGAACAATGCAAAACCAAAGCCTCGGGAGAATCCAAAAGCATATACATCAATTCCATACATTAATTAAAGGTGTGTCAGAGCGCATTGGATGGATTTTAAACCGCGAAAACATTAGGACAGCTTTCAAACCACTTAAATCACTGGGTCATGTTTTCAAAAACCTAAGGACTGGCCGAAAAAAGAACAGTTGAAAGGAATTGTATACAAAGTGAGTTGCAGAATGTGCACATTTACATATGTTGGAAAGAGTAAAAGAAGTTGGAAATCTCAGGGGGCTGAGCATAAGCCTGGAACTTTTGGGAATATCGGCTCCGCGGTAAAACAGCATGATGAAACCACTGGCCACGACACATACCCAAATTATGCAAACATTCTGGAAACAGGCGTGAAAACCAAGAACAAAAGGCTTTCTCTAGAGTCGCTGCATTCATTCCTCGACAAAAACTCTGTCAATGAAAGAGCACCTTTCCCCAGGTCTACTCATCACTGGTTTCCTCCCTTAGCAGCATCGAACAATGACGTCTTTTCTATATACATGTATTTGCATTCCATGACTTGCTGAGTACATTTCTTTGAAGAAGGTCGCTGAAGGCGGCTGAAAATTTAGTTTTAACGTTTTTAGATCTGTTTTAACCCTTCCTTTTAGAATCAAGATCTATTAGTCTAGTTCTATCTTTAAAAGCTTGTAGTGTGTCCGATCTTCTGACGACCCTACTCAGTTTCGACCAAAGAACTGGTCCTAAATATCTGATGCTGCTGTTTACCAAAAGTCACTGTGTTAAATCTTGAAATTCAAAGTGTTTTATGCTCATTTTCTAGTAACTAAGGGGGTGCGGGTTTCAATAATGTTTCAGCTAGAGTGCAATTGGTTTTCACAGGCAGGTGAAACCATTTTAACTGATTGGGGAACTCCTTTACTGTATAAGAAAAACTTTCCTCTAGATGGTAAGGCCAGGCAGGCAAAATCAACCTCACAGCTGATCAGTTTACATGGTGCCTGGCTCTTAATGGAACCTATTTTGGGGGTGCAGTTTGATAAAAAGAATTTTTCTTCTGCCACTGTAAAGAGGTTTTTAACAGGTTCTTTCTTACTAACTTGAAATTTAAGCAGCACTTGCAATTTGAAATGTCATAATCACAAAAACACTTTAGAACGTAGTTACAGAGGGGATGGTTATGATCCCAGGCAAACATCAAAGGAGCCAACAAAATTAGTTAGATTTATGCTGGAAGCTCCATGACTGTGCACAATTTTTCTCCACTCACGCACTATGCATGGATACCGTAACTAATTGTTCGGTTCCTATGTCCAAAGTAAACAGCCCTAATTGTGTTTTGTGCATGGTCAAGGCCAAAAAAGAGAACAAAAACATATGTAACAATGAACTTTTTCCGGTTTCACAACCACTTCCCTCTAACAGCTATAATAAGAAACATCTGCTCACTCACCAGTCCAAGCCCCTGATGTAATTGTGCCAATGGGCCCTTTGCAGTTTACGATCACATGGTACAAAAACCGCCATGCTGGAGAGCAAACCGCCCACTGGGACCTCCAAAACAAAAGAATATTTAGTTAAGTTGCTTTGTTTTGGAGGTCCCAGTGGGCAGTTTGCTCTCCAGCATGGCGGTTTTTGTACCATGTGATCGTAAACTGCAAAGGGCCCATTGTAGAACTAGACCTCTTCATACGTACTAAAACTCTTTTCATTGCTCAATCAAACTTCAACTTTCGGTAAGTTTCGTTTAATTTTACAATTATTAAATAAAGTTTGACAAATTATTTAGAAGGGCATGGCTGTGCAGTGTGTTCTGATGCTTGGGTATTCATTGCCAGCGGACGCCAAGCGAATCTTCAGTAAAATCGTATGGGACGAAATGAAAACGCCACTATCAGGTGCTCGCCAAACACTTGTCGCATTCTTAAACAAACCAGTGCTCTGTTCAACATCACAGTCACAGGGTTTTCACGATCTGCCGATATGACCCGTCTGAAGTTATGAATGAACGTACCTTCTTTCGAATTGCTGTATTTTCAGTCCTGTTTCAGTGGTGCCGACTTAAAATGTTGTAGGCGATGATAAATTTCATCCGTCATTAACAATCAGGCCCTGCTTCCCAAAATCCTCCCAAACTATCTGCAATTCTTTTTCCAAAAAGACCGGAAAAGATCCATGTCACAGGTTCTTAAAAAAACAACAACAGCAACAGAAGCTTTTCTCACATTTGGAAGCCATCTCGGACTAATGTTGCCCGATGCTTAATTACGGATACATGACGTACTCACCGCTCCGTGAGCGTTGAACGCTTCGCTAGGTCTGGACTGCAGGCTCATTAATTGTTTGTCTGATTTATTGCGGTACAGAGTCCCTGGGATAGTCCCTGGTGTATTAGCATATTGCTTCTCATCTTTCTTCATTGCTTTCCTGTCTCAGGAAAAGTTCTATCCGAACAGGTCTCTACTAACTTTGATCGCTTAAATACATATCCTGTGGGTTTCGACAATCAAGATCAAGAGTCACTTAAAGCTTTTTCTGCACACCTCTTTACAATACAATAATTACAATGTTTGAATCTTCATGTATAATCCTGAACAAACTTTTCTTGTGGTCGATATACTGTGTTGTCAACACAATTTTAGACCTAGATAAACTTTGATACAGTGAGATGTCAGCGATTCCATTTGAACAGACTTCCAGATAATAAATGTTACACTTTTATACACATTATAGAAACGAAATGACATCGACATGCAGACATTCTAAGAAATTTTTATTAAGTACAGTGTTTACCTAATATATATTCAGCCGACCATTAAGCATTTTCACCATCCAGTCACCTCTTGACATGTCATGTTAGTAAGCATTGTTCCACAGTTTCAGATTTGTATATCTTTACATGTAACTGTTATTGTTGTCAGTTGACTGATGATTGCTTCTTAAGAGGCATGGAACTCCAAGTAGTGATTAAATTTTTTAAGCTAGTCCGACTCCAGAAAATCATCTTTATACACATCATATACATATATATACACAGACAACAGACAATAATATGATACTATATATGCAAACGACAGATTACAAGAAATTTCTGACCAGATTTATATGTAGTTGCCAGCAAAATTATTTCAGTGGAAAGTGTGAAAAGTTAGTTGCCAGTAAAAAGAATTGAAGGCCTTCATGCAAATAGACCAAGGCAATTATGGAACGATGCATTTCATGTCAAAACAAGTCAGTCTGCCAAAACTTAGCTCGATCCTGCAAAAACTGGAAATCGGCCCAAAAACTGATATACATGTACGCCCTTTTTTCACGAAGGCCTTCAATATGGTCTCATTGGCAACCTCAGCAGTTTCAATGCCCAGTTCTGTTGTGGAGTAATGAAGCAGGTTATGCAATTGGTCCTCTTAATTAGATACGGACATCAAAGGGGTACAGCTTATCAATTGTTTGTTTTAAAATAAAGAGGTCTATTTTTAACAGGGATTGATAGCCCTTAGCAGGTATCCTTAAATAAAGCAAACAGCACATCTAACAAAGGCCCAAGGGTTAGTATTTAAATTTGAATTATTATACATGTACATGTACTATGCAGATCTGGATGATAAGTTGATGTACACATACATGTAGTGTACATTTACATCTCATATCAGTAGTTATGTGTATCCCAAATCTTGGTAGTGCTATTTCAAGTATGGAAAATTGGCCTTGAGGTTAATGTGCTGGATTCTGGATGGAGCGGATCAGGTTCGAGCCCTTGTCAGGGTCATTATGTTGTGTTCTTGGACAAGACACTTTTATCCTCAGTGCCTCTCTTCATGCGGTAATTAACCGCACGGTCATGGGCTGAGTGCAGCTCATGTTCTGTACAGGGTTTATTTTTTTAGTTTTGTCGGTGACCAGACGCAGACATCCACTTGGCCAAGATCATTGGGATACAGGACTTTGAATCACGCAATGAGTAATATTGATTGGCCAAAAGCTGTTGAAACATTAATACACAGAAAATGTTACAGATATTTTTTTCTTCATGATGGATAAAATATATTTTCTTTTGATTTTATCAAAGCATTCGATTCGAAGGGAATTTTAAATACGCTAAAAAAAGGAATTATGTCAGCCATGGAATGCACTGGCGAAACTGTTTTCACTTCTGCTACGTGACAAATGAGAGCGATGGTGCAATAATACAGTTTGCAAGTGAAATTGCTGGAGTTAACCTTGTGATGGACTAGCACCTCTCCTAAGGGGGAAGAGAGTAGAAATTCTCCTTGCATCTTTGTGCTGGTCAAACCAAATATGAGAGCTGGCCTGATTTAGCAACTACAGGATGGAGACTTTAATCTTATGGAGGATGACAGATCATGTCACAGCAGAACAATGACAAACCAACAATAACCTTTCTTGTTTCAGGTGAGGTTACCAGTAGTAGCCCTGAATGGAAGAAGTGTGATGTGATTGCAAAAGTGATAGCAAACTGTCCAAGTCAAGCAAAGTCTGTTGAGGAGTATTATAAGTTGGTGTCATCACAGGTGAGCTACAGCTGTAGTCAAGCAGTTATTGCAATTCTAACCTTAAAAATGAAGGACAAATCATGCATGTATAAACAGGAGACCGCACCAAAAAGTTACACATAATATGAATTCAAAATTCTTGCTACCAGTAATCATAGGATAGGTTAATCACGGCTTGATTGTACAAGTTGGCTCTGAATGAAAAGTTGTTCTGTTAAAGCTACTTAGCTTGTTATTATTGTGTTATATTGTGATTGCATACTGTGAGTAACAGTTTCCTCAAATTGAAAAATCTTTGTGAACAAAATTGCTTACCATTGTATTAAATGTGTACATGTTATATCTTCTGTTTTCTTTACTTTGGTCTACAGTGTATGTCTCAAACTTTTGTGGATCAAGGGAAAGAAAGCTCTGAGGTCGTGACTTAGGAAACATTGTTAGTATAAACCTTGCTCTAGGTTGATAAGACGAATATTTACTTAACAGGTGTTGCAGTTATTACGAGGAGAAACCAACGGTGTTGGAAAATTATTTGCCAGAGTTGCTTCAGCTATCATAAAGGAGATGTTGAGGCAATACCCTGAACTGGCTCAGAAATATGTCCTTTCTCCAATCATTGAACCTTTAATTCAAACCACGACAATTCCAGGTATAACAGTACTGTAGGTCTTGGTTGACACACTTAAAAAATAAGGTAATAGACCCTTTGCACAATATGATCATAGTTAACACGGTATAAGATCTGCCATGCTGGATGACAAGCTACGCATTTGGAAATCCAAAACAAAGTAATATTGTAAGATTGAGTGAGTGTAGTTGCTTTTTGTAAGAAGTCCCATGGTACAATTTGCCATCCAGCATGGCAGATCTCGTATCACGTGATTGTATTGTGCAATTAGGGCCTATTTAAGTGACTGGATGTACTGTATGTGTATGAAACATGCAACTTGGGGTGGTATCTTAAGATGGGTATCTACATATGTTCTAGTTTTCACTGACCTTAAAGATGATTTCCGGTCCATATTGCGCACTCTTGAGAATTTGTTTACATTGTTTTGTTTTGATCCATGTTAGATGGCTGCCCAGTCTAATTAGCCCATTAAGGTTATTTCAGGCAGCCAGGTACTCTTTTTATCTTACACGTTATTCCTGTTCATTTAATTTGCCCTACCTGCAGTGTTTGTGTTTTGTTTTCACTTGGGATTATAAAAAGCAAAACAATTTAAAAATCTTATACTAGGGTTTCTAGCAATTTGAGAGCTCTCTTGCAATTGGGAACCAAGATGAGAAATTTGTAAAATGTACAGTTTATGAATCTTTCTTTAATAAATTAAACTTTTTTAGATGAAAAAATTGGTGGTGATTTTGTTGATGAACTCACAGTTACAAGATGTGTTGAAGGTATTCACAAGGTACGCATGTTTCAGTTTCCACTTGAAATTATCTTTAACACCTTTTCATTTTAATTGGTACTTTTTCATTATAATTGGTACTAAAAACTGTTATTCATTATCGGCCATTATTGACCATTAGAGCCAATCAGAGATATCCTTTACTGAAGATGATTAGCTTGGCTAATGTTAGCCACTTATCGGTCTATTATACCCAATGAGAATCCTGTTATCTGATAACAGAATAATCATGGATAATGGTCGCCATACCTTGGATAACGTTAGCGAAATTCACCAATAGCCCTTAAGAATTTAAAACAGAATATCTTTCTTCGTGTAATTAAAACTACAATACTACGCTTGTTCCAGTGACCGTCAGCTTGTTTAATGGAAATCTGTCAAACCGCATAAAGAGCGCGCCATTATTTTAACACGTACGTTTGTATGTACGTGACTACTGTTACAGCCAAAAACAGAATGAGGCATATCATTGAATTATCGCGGTATCGTCACATAGACGACTTTCCTACTGACCAAATATCTAACTAGCACATTTGTCGGCAGAAAGAAATGAAATACATGTACATGCGTTTATCGTTATCGTTTATGATCGGTGTACTGTTGCGTGCAGCGTTTTCAACGAAGTGAAACTCCATTCCTCCAACATAACATTGCACCGATAAAATGCACCACCATTCAAGACTTAAACCTAACGCATGAAACATCTTATGTACAGTAGAGTATTGAAGAATATACCTATAAAAGAAAAAAGATTGGCTGACCCACATCTGGTTTGCATGTACGTTCTTACTAATTTTTGCTCTCTTAAGACACTGTCACTGTGACATCTGCTGTTGGTATAAGCTTAACTATGGTTCGATGAAATACGAGGATGAAATCAGGCATCGTCAAAACACTTCTTAGAGGCAGTTGCTTCTCACATTTGCTTTGGTTAACGCAACTTCAAAGAATAGTTTTTTTTATTTCATAGCGTATGAGCAAATTTTCGTGATATTGAAACTCGATGAATTTGCTTGCGGTCGGTAATTTGACAAATGCAAAATTTGCAATTCTTTTACTCTATAGAGAACGAAAATATTTCGCAGTAAAAATGCTCAATATATTATACAGAGCGAATATTTCGCAGTTATTAAAAATTCATTAACAGCGAAGTTCTCGTTCTGTATAATTATTAAGGGCTAATATTTCGCAATTAATAAAATTTCATCCACGGCGAAGTACTCACTCGCTAAAATAATGTGGAGCAAATATTTCGCAGTTAATAAAAATTCATTAACGGCGAAGTACTCGTTCTCTAAATTATTGTAGGGTAAATATTTCGCAGTTAATAAAATTTCATCAACGGCGAAGTACTCACTCTCTATAATAGTATGGAGCAAATATTTCGCAGTTATTAAAATTTTATTAACGGCGAAGTACTCGTTCTCTATAATATTTTGCGTTAAATATTTCGCAGTTAATAAAACTTTATCAACGGCGAAGTACTCACTCTCTATAATAGTTTAGGGTAAATATTTCGCAGTTAATAAAATCTTATCAACGGCGAAGTACCCGTTCTGTATAATAGTGTAGAGCGGATATTTCGCAGTTAATAAAATTTCATCAACGACGAAGTCATGGGTGTAGCCAGGATTTTTTAAATGGAGGGGGGGGGGAGGGGTCACACTGACTCATACAAAGGGTACTCATCAGATTGTCACCTGAATATTGTAGGTTGTTTGCTTACAAAAGGCTTACAGGGGGGGGGGGGGGGACACGGGCACCCCAGGACCCCCCCCCCCCCCCCCCGGCTACGTCCTTGGAAGTACTCGTTCTGTATAATGGTTTGGAGTGAATATTTCGCAGTTAATAAAATTTCATTAAATGCGAAGTACTCACTCTGTATTATAATGTAGAGCGAATATTTCGCAGTTAATCAACGGCGAAGTACTCACTCTCAGCATCCGCGGTACCCATTTATACACCTGGGTATAGTTAGTAGTTACTGTGACCTGGGTGGCGAGAGGCACCGTGAGAGTGAAGTGTCTTGCCCAAGAACACAAAACAGTGTTCCCGGCCAGGACTCGAACCCGCACTGGCCATGAGGCACCGCACATCCCTGAAGAAAAAAAAAAATCAACTGAATCTCGTGGTTACTACGTTTTCTCAAACGGAGATGTTGAACTTGATGCTTCTAATTCTAATTAGACTGCTAGCAGTCTGTTTTTCTCTCGAAATTTCAGCAGGGATTATGAGGAGACTATTTGGCCAAAAGGAGAATAGGACGAGACATGGGCGCGGTACGCACGTCTCGCCTTCTTCCCCACTCGGCCATACCACCCTGTCTCGCCTTCTTCTCTACACGGCCAACGTCATTTGCGTTCGCGATGACTCAACGCTCGTCCTAGTGACCCTTAAAGAAAAAACCGGCTGCCAGCAGACTAAATTCTGAAAAAATTGAAAAGATCTGTTTCAGCCCTAAAGTGTCAATTCAGCCCTGCTGGCGAAAGTCAGATTCAAACCTTCCTGGAGCCATTTGAGCGTAATCTGGGCCAAAAAAGCTATATCAAAAAGCTATTCCAGCCCACCTTAGGGCCCATTTCAACCCAAGGACCAAATCAGCCCTAGCTAATCGGACTGTATTGGCCCTGATTTAAGGGAGCCAAATTAGAGCCAAAAATAGGACTGTATTTTACTCACTAAATCGGCCCTATTTTTAGGGCTAAAACAGATCTTTCTGATTTACAGTGTGCGAAATATTTGCTCCACACTATTATAGAGAGTGAGCATTTTGCCGTTAACGAAATTTTATTAACTGCGAAATATTTGCTCCATACTTTTAAAGAGAGTGAGTACTTCGCCGTTAATGAAATTTTAATAACTGCGAAATATTTGCTCCATACTATTATAGAGAGTGCGTACTTCGCCGTTAATGAAATTTTAATAACTGCAAAATATTTGCTCCACATTATTATAGAGAGTGAGTACTTCGAATTCGCCGTTAACGAAATTTTATTAACTGCGAAATTTTTCTCGGTATATAATAAAATTAAATTTTACTAATAAAATTATAATAATAATTAATTTTACTGATAAACCTATTAGCAAAATTTTATTGAAATTCTGTAGATAAAATTAACTACGAAATTTGTAATTATATATATTCCCGCTTGCGGTGAACATGTTAAAACCGCGGACTGTCATCCAGTGCTTGGTGATTTTTCCCGGCCACATAACTTTCGGTAGTTTGAGTTTTCGATTTGAGCTACCAAATGAGATATAGTTTTGTCTAAAAGAGCCAAGAAATTTTATCTCCATGGAGCTAATAAGTGCGTACCTGATTAAAACTGAAAAACACATTTTGCTGCAGTTACCTGATACCTGTCATATATACCTACGCGGACTTAATCGACCGCACGCAACAACGTGAATCGGCCGACTACATGTACTCGAGAAAATGTCTTATTCATGCGTAAGCCAGTTTCTTACTATTAACAATCGCGTTTCAATCTACTAGCTTGACTTTTTCCCGATGAATTATTCCTTTGAAGCAAGCAACTTTGATGCTTAGCATTTGTCAAGGTAAATGAAATAATTAAGACCTATTTTTACCGCGCAAATTTCATTTTTAATCCCGCCAAAATTGTTCTTGATGAAACTGGCGCCGTAATTGCCTGAAAACATCTAAATACATTGAATAGTTTTGTTCTAAACTTTAAAATTCTTGTTTTGAAAGGTATCACAAATCATTGACACAAATTTGGTACAGTGTACGTCAGTACACTGGACGGCAGTGTTTCGCCGTTCATTTTGTATGCTACCATTTCGTCATTTATAATTAAATTCTATCCTATTTAACACCAACTATGAATTAAACATAGCCTAAATGTAGGCGTAATATTCTGTGAACATTTCTAGGGCACTAACTGCCTCCATAAAGCTGCAAAGGATGTATTCGAACCCGTGCCTGTGGGGTCTAAAATCGATATATCGTCGCACCAAAGTATAAATACCCACTGACCTTTGACGTGTTCCCTGTTCCCTGCCTTGTAAAACAAATTCACTGCATTTGGACGTTTAATCAAAATTTTGTATTCGGCTGCTGCAAAGACGTTTCTCTTGTTGACCATTTCAAAGGGCACTCCTGCTGAGTTGTTTAGTGACAATGACTGCAGGCCGGTCGGTATGTATGTCACGCAACAGGGATTTAGTGACATTTTTCGGCTGCTGTCAGCATTGGGACCCCGGGATTGGGACATGTAATGCTTCAAGCATTCAAGAGAAATGAGAAAGGAATAGGTTAAACAAAACTGCTGTGAAGCAAATTGGAAACTTTATTTGCAGTCTTTCATGAGGAAATGTGAAAACATTCATAATCTAAAAAAGAGTGAACAGCGAAAGTGTGGCGTTACACAATTCGCGCGAGCTACACAATACTATAATAAGCCGTTGTAACTCAAAATCTCAATATGTGCTTTATTTGACACGTGAAACAGTGGAGTTCACATGGAACGTTCTTTTACTCAGTCCATCGGGCATGAAGTAAAAAGGGTGTCAGTGGAAAAAATGGCCGTGGGAAAATCTGAAAGCGACTGAAGGAGACTTGGTCATTTTTCCACTCGCGCTCTTGTTTTCGCTTCACGCCCCAAGCACTGATTGTCTTCCAATGCCAGTGTTGTGTTCAAATGATCTGATGCACAACAAGCATGCACTTTCAATTTGGACCTTAATAAGCTAGTAAGATTCACACAAAAAAGAATATTACAGCTGTAAAACAGAATGAAAAACCTACATGTACAAGATCATTCCGCTTTTCCTTAGGTATTAAGCTATAAATATTTCTTTACAAAACCTACGAATGCCTGACTGATTTTTTCCTCCTCCGCGATCATGTACTTTCTCCCTGAGCATTTTAGGATAGACTAGAGAAAAAGACATCGTCCGCTCTATCTGGAATTTTTGGGCTGTAGAAATATCAATTTCTTTTAAATTAACTTTATTTTCATGAATTATGGTGGTGCACACGAACAGTGTGCCGTGTGCAGGAAGCCAAGTACAAGCCGGGAGGACGAGTGTCTTTTTAATAGTATGGAGTTACCCGGCTTTGGGCTAGGTCAAACAATGTCAGGCAATTTCCGCCTGACCAACGACAGTAAACGGCCAAAAACTGCAGGAGAAATGAAAAGAGAAACACAGAAAAGGTAAAAGGACCTTAGCTTGGATGGCAAAACGGGAAAAACGTCGGGCCGACAATTTTTAAGTATGCTGTCATTATCCTTGTTTATTATGTGGTCATGATTTTGCCAAACAACTATTGTATCAGCTCATACTCAACAACAGAAAACAGAATTACCAGGGCAATTTCAGCCGCGTAGCCCCTTTGAAAAAGGCTGCCTACATAGTTCAAGAGTGTACATTGGTTTCACTGTAGAATAACGTATTTAAAGGGTACTTGAGACTGCAAAAGGTCTTTCAACTCAACCTTACTGAACCTTTTCCTCCTCAGAGTGATTTTTATGTTATCGTATTAGTATTGTGCATGGGCCCCAGTGATAAGTGCAGGAAAGGTCATGCAAATGATGTCCCTGATTGGCTGAAAAGAGTAAGTCTTCACTTTGATTGGTCAACAAACTCACCTCCATTATGTTCTTCCCCAGTCCCCGCAGTATTAAAGTAATGACTAGTACTGCAGCACGCCTGACTTCTGCTGACTTGTCAGTTTTCAATACTGCTGACACGCAACTGAAAATCTGGTAAACAAGAGGAAGGTCTTGTTTTTGATATATTGATCTGTGCATGCTAATAGGCAGTCAACTTAGGCATATGGGAGCTACTTTCTAATAAATGAAGTAAAAAAACAGGGTCATTGGGCTCTTTGTCCCCATGTACCAATTTGCAACCTGCAAGAAAGCACATTCAGGTTCGAAACTTCTCAACCCAGTTGGGCGGACCCTGTGTGAACACTTAAACAGTCCATTTGGGACTGCAATCTTGGCTTTGTTCCCATGGAAGTGGCCCCAAATGGATCAAGTCTCACCTCAGACTGAGCACTGTGTGTGTAATCTTGTCATTGTTAGCTGGTTACAGACCACTGACACCAGAAACTGTGAACACATGCTCAGAAAAGGGATGGTCCAAAGAGGAGGGGGCAGGGATGGTGCAGTGGTGACAAGGGTTTCCCTAACCAAGATGGGCTGGGCTTATTCTGGCCTGTTGCCACATGTATGTTGAGTCTGCAGAGCTCTCAAGTTGATTGTCACTAGGAGTGAGATTCTGGACAACATAGGCCTCCGCTGTTGACTAGATGGGTCTGAGGTCATTCTCACCCAGGAAACGTTCACAGATTGAAGTGTTCAAGACTAATATTCTGAGCGAAATGTGACACTTTACCAGTAAAATAGTAACCACTGACTGTTCACACTGAGCTCTGCACAAGCAAACAGGTCTGGGCTGGGTTGTTCAAAAGCTGGCTAACGCTAACCCAAGATTAAAAGTTAGCATAAGTATTAATTCTTCTTATGTGTAAAAAGGTTTTAACTTCTTTAAATGTTTCAAATATTTCAAGATTAATCAAGCTCAAAACTGAACGACTAACAATACAATTCTTGCTAATCCTGGGTTACCTTAATCAGGCTTTAAACAACTCTGTCCTGGAGAATAGAAGAAATTCAACAACTACGGACTATTATCTTGACCTAGT
>JAHPZR010001739.1:22500-30105 GCA_019787425.1 Platygyra sinensis
ATAGAAAGTGTGACGTATGGATTTTTATTCACGAGTTGTAAAACTTTGCAAAATGAACGAGTGAGCGCAGCGAACGAGTGAGTTTTCAAAGTTTTGCAATGAGCGAATAAAAATCGGTACAAAGCACTTTCTATGCTGTAATTTGTTTATTGTATACTGTATATAGCGAGAATGAAGCATATTCTTTAAATCAGTTTTTTTTCCCCGATGACATACATGTAAGCTTACAAGCAAAACAGCAAAAAATTCAAGACTGATGTTAATGACCGAACGTAATAAAAACAAATTCGCTTTCCCATCCAGCAGCAAGCGGACAAAGAGCCTACACAACGTAAAATACAATACAGGGAATTCGTATTAAAACACAAAGTGTGAAATCTTTTCGCTTGTCCATGACGACGCTTCGCGCTGTGCAAAGACAAATTCGGACTCTGTTGACTTACGCTGTGTGTAGAAATGTTCCACCTTGAATGTTCGCCCTTGAAACAGAGATAAGACTTGCTGAGGTGACTGTTGGCTGAAGTGCTAATGATCAAGATGTTGGATGTATTCCGCTGCTGTTTCCGAAAGTCAACTAAAACGGGAAGCCGAAAAAACACAAACTGCAAGCAGGTGCTGATTTCAAGACCACGCTTCTGGGAAGCCATTTGAGTGTTTTGCTCTGATTAGCTAAGCCATTCTACTCTGGGCAATGATTGGTTATATTTTCACATGTGAAGAATGCTATACGGGAAGTTGATTGGACGTATCGCTTTTTCACATGTGAAAATATAGCACATGTAGAATTCTATTTGCAGGGTTTATTAACTAAGCTTCTCGCTATATATACAATAAAATAATGTACAGTACCTGTAAGCAGCTCTTAATTTGTGCATTTTTTTTCATTGGACAACTTATTTTCTCATTTGTTGTTATGTGAACTCTAATTTTGACAGATAGTGTAAACTATGTATAAACTAGACGCTCTAAGAGCGTTAACTCGGGCTTCGTACCGCAGCACCAAATCGTACTTTAAGAGTAGCAGGACACTTATTGAACACACTAAACACAAATAAAAGAATCAGGATATTTTCCGCTGACATATTTTCTTTTCAAGTTGCTTCGTTGAGTATCCTCCTAATCCAATCGCAAGTTGTAAGTTTAAACCATTTTGGTTCAAGAATCAAGCACAGCTGTGTACGCATTTATGGAGAACTTGTTTGCAAAGAATTTTCCAGGTCTTTTTCAACTAATAGCGATTATTATGCTAGCCGAGAAGTTGTAGGAAGTTCGTTTACTTCTCGTGGGTGATCCGAGTGAATCATGCAGCTGAATATCTTTGCTGTGTTGCAATCTTAAACCCTTTTCAAGAGTCATATCTCCCTGGAGAGCGAATAATCTCTTTCGAGAGAGCTGAAACGAATCATGATAAAGTGGCTTCGCCAAAACAACAGTCCAATGCCGTGTCAATTTACATTGCACATACCGGTATTTGCATAAACTTTCAAGTTGTGTTTTTTTGCGGATAACTTCCAAGAATATGCGATCCTTAACGCAGTTCATGAAGAAATATTCAAGCTACATATTTTTTTATTGAGTCAACGTAGGAGTATTTTTTAAAAGGGACTCGTTCATAAGGGAAGATGACATATTCTGTTTTGTTTGGTTTCGTACTCAACTAGTTCGTGTCACGCAACAGGATTTCTATAAGAATTGGCAATTGCCAAGACTGCTAAGTATATTTGAACTACTAGTGAAATAAATTTCGCTTAACTATCGCCAATGCAGATTTTTTTTAGAACTTCATTTCCAAGAACCTCTATAATCCCACACAATTCCCCACACAATTGAAGTTTTAATTTCCCCATACAATTTGTCTCCAAAATCACACAATGCAAATTTTTCTACGCCCCACTAGAAAGCCAACTAACTTGGAGGTAAGATATTTAATTCAAGTAACTGAAATTCTTATCTTTAAAAATTTGGAGATCAACAGATTTTGTGCGAAGCTACGAGTACAAAAACGTTTTGTTTTACTGAAATATTAAATATAAACAGCAGAGGCCAAATGCGATCGGATCAGTTGTTATCCCATGAGAACATTTCGAGCATGAGCTTTAACCTGGCTGCATGCATAATGGCACAGGCACGCTTCAGTGTAGACTCTATGAAGATGAGCATCTGTGAAGCATTTCTGAGAATGGACTCTCCAAGTCTCTCACACATGAGCGCAATAAGATGGAGGATCAGAAGACTGTGTTGTGTATCTGAAAAAAAAAAACATTGCTTAAGGTGACTTAGAAAATTTATGTCCTTTCCATCATTGGCTTTTCATATAGTTACAGCTATGGAAAGTTTCACCTCTTTACTACAGGGATTTTCAAGACCACCAAACTAAGCTGAGGGTGTGTCGAAAAAAGACCTGACTCTTGATCTGATCATTTTCCTTTTTTTCCTGGAAGGAAGCATAGAGCAATTTGCTAGGAGAATCTCACAGCCTATCATATGTCACTAAGGGTCTTTTTCCATGCAACCCTTCAGTTGTAATTGCAATGCTTAATGAGGTCAAATGTTCTCCCTTTTTCCAAATTTTGAGACTACTAAGATTAGAACATCTTATATAAAATTTATGTGAAAAACTACCAGCATTAAAGTAGCAGACACAGTACCTCCAGAGTTTGTAATGTCCATATCATCTGAGAAGTCTGATATGATATTTGCCAACTCCTGCATCAGGTATATAAAGAAGTCTCCACTAACATCATCCTTCTTCAGACCATCCAAGAGCTCCACAATGCACAATGCTCGCACTTCACTGCTACTTAAATCAGCTCCTTGCAAGTCCCTCAAGATTTCGTCAACATTACCATGTTCATCGCATTCATGTTCATCAGCATTATCATTCCGATATCTAATCATCACACCACCATCATCTCCATGTGCAAACACAAAATTGTCAATCATAACAGCAACAAAAAAGTCTTGTTTCTCATTTTTGTGGCCTGCATTAGTGTCTGTTAGAACTAAATTCTCTGGTGGGCTCATCCTTAACACCAGAGTATACAACAGCTGCAGAGTTTGACATTGCTCAGCATTCTCTTAAGTGCGTAGACAAGGATTTCTTTAAGAGCAGACCTAAAAATTAAACAAATCAAAACTTTACGATGAAACATCAATAATTACTAAATAAGTACTTTTAATAAAATGAAATGAACAATGTCCAGGGTTGATGTTCTGTTTTTGGTGACAAATACAAACTAACCTCCTCCACAGTATAATATTGAGCTAAGTGTAGGGCTATCATTACAGGCCCTAACACCTAGAACCGGTTACAGCTAAGTGATTTTCCATTGATACTATGGGTTGCTTGTTGTTGAAAGAATAATCACCATAAAGTAACAAGTTTGGTATGGGGGTAGAGAACAAGGCTATAGGTGACTCAAAAGTTATTGACAGTCCTGTAACATCCTCAACATTGAGGAAGCCAAGTTAATTCTTGCATCACACAGAAATATCCATAGCAGCCAAGTGAGTGGTGCCAAATACATACAGTACCATGACACTGGCCTATAAAGATCACCAACAAATTGAAAGTAAATCTGCACAAGATCCCTAAAGACTTGAGGACTGCATTTCCTCGCAAAAGCATGAAGAACAGGATTCCTTTTCGACTTGTTATTTGAGGAATAGAAACTGTTTGTATCATCTGCAAAAATTCTAAATATTAATTTCTTTGAGGACCTGGGCAGGTCATTGATATATAGCAGAAATAGCAGTGGTCCTAGAGTGGATCCTTGAGGCACCCCACATGTAACAGTTTTTAGGCTAGATTCTGTATTACCAATTTTGACATAATTATTGTTTACAATTAGTTATATAGCTTGCAAACCATGTATGGGGGAGCCCTCGGATCCCATACTTTTTCAGTTTTTCTCAAAAGCTTTGCTCCTTTGGCCACTACACACTCTCCCCTAAGAATAGGTAAGTTCGTATTATTGCTCTATTATTATTTTTTTTTCTTTTCTCTCTCTCTTTTTTTCTGTACTGTTTACAACTGCCATAATTTAATTGTAAAGAAATAAGTGTGAATAAAATGATGATGATGATGATGACTTTGAAATTACTTGACGCATGTAAAGGTGTTTTTCCTCACACTTTTGGCAGTGGAGTGCACATATCATGGAATGCTGACCTTTGACTAAACTCACCTTAGAAGAGAAATTCCTTTCCTTGTGAAACAGAAGATTTTAAACACCGGATGGACAACTGGCAACAAAAATCTTAACTCATCATCAAGTGTTCCTGAAACGAAGACCTAAAAGACACAATCATATAATATCTGTTTGAAACCTGTACACCTTTTTCTGTTGTAGTACAGTCCTAACCCCTAGGTCAAAATATTTTCCCAGATCTACTTTGAAGAATGCTAGAAAGATAATTTGAAGTGGAAACTGAAACATGCGTACCTTGTGGATACCTTCAACACATCTTGTAACTGTGAGCTCATCAACAAAATCACCACCAGTTTTTTCATCTAAAAAAGTTTAATTAAAGAAAGATTCATAAACTGTACATTTTACAAATTTCTCGTCTTGGTTTCCAATTGCAAGAGAGCTCTCAAATTGCTAGAAACCCTAGTACAAGATTTTTAAATTGTTTTGCTTTTTATAATCCCAAGTGAAAACAAAACACAAACACTGCAGGTAGGGCAAATTAAATGAACAGGAATAACGTAAGATAAAAAGAGTACCTGGCTGCCTGAAATAACCTTAATGGGCTAATTAGACTGGGCAGCCATCTAACATGGATCAAAACAAAAAAATGTAAACAAATTCTCAAGAGTGCGCAATATGGACCGGAAATCATCTTTAAGGTCAGTGAAAACTAGAACATATGTAGATACCCATCTTAAGATACCACCCCAGTTGCATGTTTCATACATGTACATCCAGTCACTTAAATAGGCCCTTTGCACAATACAATCACGTGATACGAGATCTGCCATGCTGGATGGCAAATTGTACCATGGGACTTCTTACAAAAAGCAACTACACTCACTCAATCTTACAATATTACTTTGTTTTGGATTTCCAAACGCGTAGCTTGTCATCCAGCATGGCAGATCTTATACCGTGTTAACTATGATCATATTGTGCAAAGGGTCTATTACTTTATTTTTTAAGTGTGTCAACCAAGACCTACAGTACTGTTATACCTGGAATTGTCGTGGTTTGAATTAAAGGTTCAATGATTGGAGAAAGGACATATTTCTGAGCCAGTTCAGGGTATTGCCTCAACATCTCCTTTATGATAGCTGAAGCAACTCTGGCAAATAATTTTCCAACACCGTTGGTTTCTCCTCGTAATAACTGCAACACCTGTTAAGTAAATATTCGTCTTATCAACCTAGAGCAAGGTTTATACTACAATGTTTCCTAAGTCACGACCTCAGAGCTTTCTTTCCCTTGATCCACAAAAGTTTGAGACATACACTGTAGACCAAAGTAATGAAAACAGAAGATATAACATGTACACATTTAATACAATGGTAAGCAATTTTGTTCACAAAGATTTTTCAATTTGAGGAAACTGTTACTCACAGTATGCAATCACAATATAACACAATAATAACAAGCTAAGTAGCTTTAACAGAACAACTTTTCATTCAGAGCCAACTTGTACAATCAAGCCGTGATTAACCTATCCTATGATTACTGGTAGCAAGAATTTTGAATTCATATTATGTGTAACTTTTTGTTGCGGTCTCCTGTTTATACATGCATGATTTGTCCTTCATTTTTAAGGTTAGAATTGCAATAACTGCTTGACTACAGCTGTAGCTCACCTGTGGTGACACTAACTTATAATACTCCTCAACAGACTTTGCTTGACTTGGACAGTTTGCTATCACTTTTGCAATCACATCACACTTCTTCCATTCAGGGCTACTACTGGTAACCTCACCTGAAACAAGAAAGGTTATTGTTGGTTTGTCATTGTTTCTGCTGTGACATGATCTGTCATCCTCCATAAGATTAAAGTCTCCATCCTGTAGTTGCTAAATCAGGCCAGCTCTCATATTTGGTTTGACCAGCACAAAGATGCAAGGAGAATTTCTACTCTCTTCCCCCTTAGGAGAGGTGCTAGTCCATCACAAGGTTAACTCCAGCAATTTCACTTGCAAACTGTATTATTGCACCATCGCTCTCATTTGTCACGTAGCAGAAGTGAAACCAGTTTCGCCAGTGCATTCAATGGCTGACATAATTCCTTTTTTTAGCGTATTTAAAATTCCCTTCGAATCGAATGCTTTGATAAAATCAAAAGAAAATATATTTTATCCAGTCATGAAGAAAAAAATATCTGTAACATTTTCTGTGTATTAATGTTTCAACAGCTTTTGGCCAATCAATATTACGCATTGCGTGATTCAAAGTCCTGACCACGACTTGGCCGAGTGGATGTCTGCGTCTGGTCACCGACAAAACTAAAAAAATAAACCCTGTACAGAACATGAGCTGCACTCGGCCCATGACCGTGCGGTTAATTACCGCATGAAGAGAGGCACTGAGGATAAAAGTGTCTTGTCCAAGAACACAACATAATGACCCTGACAAGGGCTCGAACCTGATCCGCTCCATCCAGAATCCAGCACATTAACCTCAAGGCCAATTTTCCATACTTGAAATAGCACTACCAAGATTTGGGATACACATAACTACTGATATGAGATGTACATGCACACTACATGTATGTGCGCATCAACTTATCATCCAGATCTGCATAGTACATGTACATGTATAATAATTCATATTTAAATACTAACCCTTGGGCCTTTGTTACATGTGCTGTTTGCTTTATTTAAGGATTCCTGCTAAGGGCTATCAATCCCTGTTAAAAATAGACCTCTTTATTTTAAAACAAACAGTGAGCTGTACCCCTTTGATGTCCGTATCTAATTAAGAGGACCAATTATTGCATAACCTGCTTCATTACTCCACAGCGGAACTAGGCATTGCAACTGCTGAGGTTGCCAATGAGACCAATTGAAGGCCTTCATGCAAAAAGGGCGTATATCAGTTTTTGGGCCAATTTCCAGTTTTTGCAGGATCAAGCTAATTTTTGGCAGACTGACTTGTTTTGACATGAAATGCATCGTTCCATAATTGCCTTGGTCTATTTGCATGAAGGCCTTCAATTCTTTTTTACTGGCAACTAACTTTTCACACTTTCCACTGAAATACTTTTGCTGGCAACTACATGTACATGTAAATCTGGTCAGAAATTTCTTGTAATCTGTCGTTTGCATATATAGTATCATATTATTGTCTGTCGTCTGTATATATATGTATATGATGTGTATAAAGATGAGTTTTCTGGAGTCAGACTAGCTTAAAAAGTTTAATCGCTACATGTACTCGGAGTTTCATGCCTCTTAAGAAGCAATCATAAGTCAACTGACAACAATAACGGTTACATGTAAAGGCTATATACAAATCTGAAAATAGGGAACAATGCTTACTAGCATGACATGTCAAGAAGTGACTGGACGGTGAAAATGCTTAATGGTCGGGTGAATCTATATTAGGTAAACGCTGTACTTAATAAAAATTTCTTAGAATGTCT
>JAHPZR010001740.1:0-32500 GCA_019787425.1 Platygyra sinensis
CAGTGTTACTTCAGACAGCTCAAGCTACTGTTTACAACCCTCATTGACCAGAGTGCAAGGTAAAGGCCAGAATCATTCTGGACAGTGGCAGTCAGCGCACCTATTTGACAGACAATCTGAAGAACATTCTTCAATTACCAGTGTTAGAGAGGAAACAAGTCTCAATTAAGACATTTGGATCCACAGATGAAAGATTGGAATTAGTGGAAGTTGCAGCACTGGGGATAGAGCTGAAGGGGGAACCCAACCTGTCGCTGTCAGCCTTTACTGTGCCTTTGATTTGCCAACAATTGCAGGGCCAACCTGTTAACCAAGTGGTGAATGACAATGCCTGTTTCTCAGGACTAAGACTAGCTGATTATTGTACTGAAGGGAAAACACTCAATGTTGACATTCTGGTCGGTTCAGACTATTATTGGACTCTTGTGACTGGTCACACCATCCGAGGAACTCAAGGTCAAACAGCTCTTCACACTAAACTGGGATGGGTACTCTCAGGCCCTGTCTCTTGTGGAAATCCAGGAGGTCAGCAAAGCAGCAATCTTGTGACAACCCATGTTTTAAAGTGTGCCACTGAGCAAGTTCATTATGAAGGTATTGAAGGAGAGGTGAAGAAATTTTATGGACTTAGAGTCTCTGAGTATCAAGACTCCGAGCATCCATGAAGAGTTCTTGGAGAAGCTGACACACAGGGGAGACCACTATCAGGTCAGTCTTCCATGGAAGGCTACACACCCACCACTCCCTGATAATTATGAGTTAAGCAAGCGAAGACTGAACAGTTTGTTGAGTCGACTTCGCAAGGACCCTGATGTCCTGAAGGAGTATGACAGTGTCATTAGAGATCAAATCGATAGAGGAATAGTTGAAGTTGTCGACAAGGAGACCAGACCAGAGTCTAACCGCATACATTACATCCCTCATCATGCCGTTATCAGGAGGGACAAGTTAACCACAAGGTTGCGCGTCGTTTATGATGCCTCCGCAAAGTCAGATGGAGCTTCACTGAATGAGTGTCTGGATGTTGGTCCCCCACTCGCACAGAATATCTTTGACATTATGCTAAGATTCCGTGGTCACAGAATTGCTCTTGTCGGGGACATCGAGAAGGCGTTCTTAATGGTCCACATAGCTGAAGAAGACAAGGATGCCCTCCGGTTCCTGTGGATCGATGATATTGATAAGGCCAAACCTGAGGTTGTTGTTCTGAGGTTTGCACGTGTCGTTTTCGGAGTGTCATCGAGTCCATTTTTGCTGAACGCCACTATCAAGCATCGCATAGACCAATATGAACAGTGTGATCCTAACTTCACTCGGAAATTCCTTGAGAGTATTTATGTTGATGATTTGTCCTCGGGTGACAGCGATGTGGATCGCACCTTCGAGCTCTATGTGAAGTCAAAATTGCGACTGAAGGAAGCAGGATTCAATCTGCGAAAGTTTGTCACCAATTCTGAAGAGCTGTGTGAAAGAATTGACAAGAATGAAAGATCAGCTTCAAGGAGCGAAGAAGTTCAGCCTAACGAGAATGTTTGTCATCAGGTTGCCGAGATAACAGTGGCAGATATACACAAAGTTGAAGAGGAGGACATGACCTACTCAAGGAGCGTCTTGGGAACTCCAGTTGTTGAAGACCCTGGCAAACAAAGGATTTTAGGAACTCTGTGGAATTTCCACAAGGACAATCTCATGTTTGATCTCACAGAGATTGCATCATTGGCAAGGAAGGTAGAGCCTACAAGGAGAAGTGTGATTAGTACAGTGTCCAAGTTCTATGATCCACTTGGTGTGATTTCCCCCATCGTTGTCCAATTTAAAATCTTGTTCCAAGAGCTGTGCAAGGAAAAGAGGGACTGGGACGACCCACTGGAAGGTTCTTGCAAGTCAACCTGGCAGAGACTAGTGGCGCAACTACAAGACTCGAAACCCATCATCCTTCCCAGATGTTATTATACTGGAATAGAAGAGGAAGTCATCACGAATGAGCTTCACGGGTTCTGTGATGTCTCTGCAAGGGCATACGGGGCAGTTGTCTACCTGCGTATTGTGACTACACGTGGCAATTACATCAGATTTGTAGCTTCAAAAACAAGAGTAGCACCTCTCTCCAACCAGACCATACCACGCTTAGAATTGCTGTCAGCTGTTGTTCTTGCCAGACTGATACACAGTGTCAAAGAAGCCCTTACTTCCGAGATAGAGATTAGCAGGTTGGTGTGTTGGACTGACTCAAAGGTAGCCTGGTATTGGATTGTACAGAGTAGGAAGGAGTGGAAACAGTTTGTGCAGCACCGTGTTGATGAGATAAGGAAGCTGGTACCTACAGAGTGCTGGAACCATTGTCCCGGACCAGACAGCCCAGCGGACATACTCTCCAGTTGGATGGATTGTCGTGATTTGACAGCTAGTACCTTATGGTGGAACGGTCCAAAATGGCTAACTGATTCTGAGGGGCATGATGAACCAAACAGGTTTGACGAGGAGTTGCTTCCTGAGGAGTGCCTTCCGGAAATGAAGGCAAAGGATCGAAAGGCAGAATTTGCTGGAGACCTCTCTGCATTCACTGTGAACGGTCAACCTGCCTCGCTGAATACCGCCATTGAGTGTAGAGCATTCAGTTGCTTTGAGCGCCTCCTACGAGTTACTGCACTGGTCTTCAAGTTTACCAGGCTTCTGAAGGCGAAACATAGAGGAGCTGATAAGTTGTCAGAGGTAACAAGTGCAGACATGGAGGAAGCTGAACTGTGTTGGATAAGGGAGGTGCAGCGATCACTGAAGGACAATAAGAACATCAAGTCATGGAAACAGCAGTGGAACTTGTTTGAAGATGATAGAGGTGTCGTGAGATGCCAAGGGAGACTTGGAAACTCAGATCTGGTGGATTCTGCAAAGTACCCCACCCCTCTTGATAGCAGCCATCATTTCATTACACTTGTTGTTTGGAGCTGTCATAGGAGAGTTATGCATGGAGGCGTTAAGGAGACACTTGCTGAACTGAGATCAACCTTTTGGATTGTTCGAGGTCGTTACTTTGTCAGAAGGTTGCTGTAAGAGGTTTCATGGGAAACCGTACAAAACACCACCGCCTCCGCCCTTACCTGGTTGCAGAGTGAAAGAAGCACCTGCATTTACCTACATCGGACTGGATTATCTTGGTCCTCTTTATGTGAGATCTACAAGTGAGAAGGACCGAAAGGTGTGGATATGTTTGTTTACATGTTGTGTAACGAGAGCTGTGCACTTTGAAGTTGTTCCAAACCTAACAGCCCCAGCATTTCTGAGATGCTTCAGGAGGTACGTTGCTCGCAGGTCAATGCCTTCCTTCGTGATATCAGATAACGCTAAAACCTTCAAGAGTGCCTCGAAGGAACTTGAGAAGATAATGAATGACCCAAGCGTGATTAGTTATTTCACTCAGGAGAGAATAAAGTGGTCATACATTTTGGAGAAGGCCCCATGGTGGGGAGGTTTCTTTGAAAGATTAGTCAAATCACTGACGAGCAGTCTCAAGAAGACGATTGGTCGAACCAAACTCACCCAGGACGAGCTTGTGACTGTCGTCGCAGAAGCCGAAATGATTTTAAATTGCCGACCTATCTCCTATGTTTCATCTGAAGATTTAGAGGAGCTCCTTACGCCCGCCCATCTCATCATTGGCCGAAGAATTAGTGCTCTTCCTGAGGTAGACAGCCCTGTAGACGAAGACTTTGGAATTTCGCAGACTGACCTAAGTAGGAGAGAGAGACACCAGAGTACCTACTTGAACTAAGAAATGCCCACTGCCGAGTTAAGAGAGCAACGGGATCAAGTTTGGTCTCTGTAGGTGATCTGGTCTTGGTCCATGATGAAGGGCACTCAAGATCCCACTGGAAATTGGGTAAAATAGAACGGATCCTGACAAGCAAGGACGGACAAGTTAGAGGTGCTGAGGTCAGAGTCCAGGGAAGGCGGTCCAAGAAACCCAGTCTCTTGAGAAGGCCACTACAGTTGTTGTACCCATTAGAGGTGAGCTGTGCTACCAATGAAATCTCTCGGCCGGAGTCAGTACCAGAGCAGTCGGAGCAGTCAGCGCGAGGGCTAGTGAGAGGAAATCGAGAACGGCGTAAGGCAGCAGTTGAAGGAGAACGATTGAGACGACAGTGGATTGCGGAATTACAAGATGAACATTGAACTATTAAGTTTACTATTGACAGTGTACGCCGAACATTGTTTGTTGTGTTTTCATTTGCTCTTTTTCGCTTATTTAAGGACCGTATGTCCATTGAGAAAGGTTTCATTAGCTCATTTAAGAGGCTGTCTCTCTAAAAACCGACCACTGATTTTACTTCGAAAATTCGATTTTTCTCATAAGCTGGGATTTTAAAGCCCTTGCCTAGTTAATCACTAAAATGAGTTTCATTTGATTAAAAATTGTAATTGAATTTTCCTAGGCTTAGTTAAAGTTCGGTCCGCTGGACCCAAGTTGCATGCCTGCCGAAACTGGACAAATAGCACATATTGCCGTCGCTCTAAAAAAATTAATATTCGCTCAAAAGTCCCAATTCTTTTTTTTAACTATAGATATATCACAACAGTTTGTTTAGCCATGTTGCAATTATAATTCAATGTTGTTCCTTCAACGGCTGAAAGCAGATTTTCTACCCGTTAAATCGAGTTTTGAACCATACACGAAAATAGCGCTACTTTGAAGGCGCGTTTTAAAAATGTGGCACCTGTTTGAAACCGCTGAACTACATGAATAGAAAGTATAAATGACACTTAATTCAAAACAATAATATAATTTGTCTGCTCACTATGTTTTCAAAACTAACGACCGCTTAAAGTTCGGGAAATTTTGAAAATACTTCAGTGAGTAACTGCATACTCGCCTTCGTGAAGTGCTCCTATAAATTCACCTAAATCTCTTACCTGGCTTTAAGATTAAAGTTTTGGCCCTTTGTAGCAATCCTTGAATCCTAGGTAGCATTAAAACTGTCAGCTTTTCCTTCCAGCAGTAGGTTTGTATACAAGGTACATTTATACGTTCCTGATCTGTGTCGAGCGTGACAGTCACATACTTCCGTGTTCTTTGTATTGCTGACCATTGTTTTCCTCGAAGTCGGTTTAATCATGTAGAGTCCTCTTAAAAGGTTTGTAGAAGCACTCTTTTGGACAACTCTCGGCACACATACAAGTATGAAAACTCAACGGTGATCAGGGGATCAACAGAAGGATTCATAAATGTCACGGCCATTTTGTGTTTACAACGGGTGTTTTTGTTCCCAATCTTCGCGTGAGCATCACATCCTGATTCCCGTGATACAGATTGGGTACTAATTTAGGGTGCCTTTCTTTAATAGAATCTGGGTCAGAACTTCATGGTCAATAAAAATCGGGAATCCGAAAGAATCCGAAAATTAATTTTGCGTTTCTTTACCAAACAGATCAATCGTATATCTCTCGGATCATGGTGCGTCAAAAGAACCGAAGAATCCACTCCCGGAGTGAGGGTCGCACGGGGGTATTCTCGTGATGAGTGGTTAGCTGATTTAATTTTTCTTGAAACGTGAATTTAGGAAATTTTTCTTCGTGATTTGTGACTTGAAGGTTTTGCGTGACTCGTGAGGACCTTGGAGTACAAACCCATACTCCTGATTTTACCACTATATTTGAGTCGAATGGTTAGAGTCGTCTGTCGAGGGTGACTTAGGTATGCGATTTGCAATATGGAGCCTTGATTAAGCCTTTCAGTAATTTGCTTTCTTCAAACACTCTTTCTAGATAGGTTATTATCAAGAGTATCTTACGTGCTTATTTCCGTGTTTCGGAAAAAAGACATATTTATATTAGTGATCCGTGATCCTCTATTTTTTCCGTTCGTTAACCGTGACAGAGACCCCGCTGTACTACCCTCCAGAGTGGATACTTCAGTTCCTTTGACACACCATGATCCTAGAGATATAGGACTGATCTGTTTAGTAAAGAAACGCAAAATGCATTTTCGGATTCTTTCGGATCTTGGATTTTCTTAAAGAAAGGCACCCTAAATTAGTTCCCAATCTGTATCACGGGAATCAGGTTGTGATACTCACGCGAAGATTGAGAACGAAAACACCCGTTGTAAACACAAAATGGCCGTGACATTTATGAATCCTTCTGTGGATCCCCTGATCACCGTTTACTGTTCATACTTGTATGTGTGCCGAAAGTTGTTCAAAAGAGTGCTTCTACAAACCTTTTAAGAGGACTCTACATGATTAAACCGACTTCGAGGAAAACAATGGTCAGCAATACAAAGAACACGGAAGTATGTGACTGTCACGCTCGACACAGATCAGGAACGTATAAATGTACCTTGTATACAAACCTACTGCTGGAAGGAAAAGCTGGCAGTTTTAATGCTACCTAGGATTCAAGGATTGCTACAAAGGACCAAAACTTTAATCTTAAAGCCAGGTAAGAGATTTAGGTGAATTTATAGGAGCACTTCACGAAGGCGAGTATGCAATTACTCACTGAAGTATTTTCAAAATTTCCCGAACTTTAAGCGGTCGTTAGTTTTAAAAACATAGTGGGCAGACAAATTATATTATTGTTTTGAATTAAGTGTCATTTATACTTTCTATTCATGTAGTTCAGCGGTTTCAAACAGGTGCCACATTTTTAAAACGCGCCTTCAAAGTAGCGCTATTTTCGTGTATGGTTCAAAACTCGATTTAACGGGTAGAAAATCTGCTTTCAGCCGTTGAAGGAACAACATTGAATTATAATTGCAACATGGCTAAACAAACTGCTGTGATATGTCTATAGTTTAAAAAAAGAATTGGGACTTTTGAGCGAATATTAATTTTTTTAGAGCGACGGCAATATGTGCTATTTTTCCAGTTTCGGCAGGCATGCAACTTGAGTCCAGCGGACCGAACTTTAACTAAGCCTAGGAAAATTCAATTACAATTTTTAATCAAATGAAACTCATTTTAGTGATTAACTAGGTAAGGGCTTTAAAATCCCAGCTTATGAGAAAAATCGAATTTTCGAAGTAAAATCAGTGGTCGGTTTTTAGAGAGACAGCCTCTTAAACACTGAACTGTTGACCATTCTATCATGGTCAACCGGGTGAGTGTACGCGATGACGTCATTGTTTAAGACCGAAAGTGCCTTTGGGAACACGTGAATGTTGTTGTTTAGCTGGAGAAGCCATTTTGAGTTTTGTGTCGAGCGAATCTAAAGAAATCTGTGTAATCCTCGTCTGAGACTGCTGTAATCTAGAAGTAGAGCCTACGGAATCTCAAGTAAATACAGTCCAGTGAGAGAAATCTTGTACATACAAATACCGCGTGATATTTGTACTCGTTTTAAGCGTTATTTGTACTCTGCGAAGTGCAGTTGGATAATAATGCTCATTAGCCAGAGATAGCGATCCAATCAGATTGCTTAAAACACCAAGATCAGTGAGTGTGTATATACTAATGTGATTTATTCGTGTCTTACAGATCAATAGTCCAGTCCCTGAACTCTCCCTCCTTCCCGCCCCATATAGAGGCTGAACCCGGGCGGGCGAAAGAAGAGTCCAGGATAACTTGCATGCGCATGCTCAAAACGAACCAATCAAAAATTACTAGGTCCCAACCACGCCGCTCGCGTCAATGTGCTCGCGCTCTGAAAGAAAACATTTTCTTTGACGTTGGTATTGTCGTAAAAACATAAAAACGTAAAAATCGAAATATGGTTTATCGTGGTCTGTTTATAAACGCCATAGCGTGCACTATTGAGTTATGAATGCACGCGGGAGGTTGCTAAGAACGAAAGAAGTAAGAGTCGCAAGAGGCGAAAGCCGAGTGCGACTCTAGCTTCTTGAGTGCTTAGCACATCTCTCAAGTGCATCCATAACTCAAAAATGCCGCTATGGCGTTTACCATTTGTTTCATAACATAACATTACGACATTGGAACAACTGAAGTCTTTTTATTGAGCTACATCACAAACCGCGCGCTTTGCTTTAGTTATGAGTGCGTCAGCAGCATACACCCATAAGCAAATAGTAGATGCTGAATTAACCAATCAGAGCGCGCACTTTGCTTTAGTTATGTTATAAACTCTTATCGACAACGAGTACGCATCATTACTCTTTTCTCAAACAATTTTTTCCGTATAGTTTCTGTATGTTGAGCGATTTTGCAAGAGTTTTTGAAAGGAAAGTCTGACGCGTACAAGTAGCTCATTTGCATAATGAGGCGCGTGCACTTTCAAGTCCGGGTCGGTGTTTTCAATTGTCAAAAAATCTTGGCAAAGATTTCTTTCGTTATCTTTGATATTGTGATAAAAAAACAAATCAAATGTGGTTTAGCGTGGCACTGGTAAAATTCCACTGATTTGGGATTAATTGGCATGTTTTTAATCAATCTGAATGCAGAAATTGTTGCTTGTATTTTATCATTCAGAAAATCGCGCCACAAGCCAAATCTGGAAAGTACTTCCAAATATGGTTTTCCCCCCGATTTGGGGGAAAAAAATGGCGGCCTTCTGAGCATGCGCATGCAAGTTATCCTGGACTCTTCTTTCGCCCGCGCGAAGAAACGAGAGTTCAGGGACTGGACTAACAGATCAATTGTTGGTTTTCAGTGTCACGTCATTCAAAAAAGATAAAATAAAAATCAACACCGTTCAATAAATAAAGTCAAGAATCTGGGACCTCCACCATTGGAAACATCTGGAGTTTACTTTGGCTCTCTCAAAACGTTTTTTCTCTCAGTTAAACTTGAAAACATTCGTATAGGCACTTATCTCGACATATGGTTACTCAGAACTCGAAAACCTAACGCGAATCGATATTTTCGTTCATGCATTAAGCATGCTACCTAGAAACAATGCCGATGTCACGCATTGTGGAAAAACTCAGTGTTCTATTTTCAAAACAAAGTAGGCCAGCAGAAGCTAGCAGATATTTGTTCAAAAATGACTTTTACTTCATGAAGATGAAAACTCAAAATTTTTAATTTTTAGTTTTTTTTCTGACGTCACGTGTAAACCAAGAATACAAGAACTGCACAGATAGCCAAATTCCCCCGAAATAAGTCACTTTTTTCTTTACCAACCTGACAGCTCTCTCGGCCGTCACGTACATGCCCCGTCACGCAAAGGCTTAGAAATTCAAGCGTAGTCTATCACAAAATCAAGAACCCTTTTGGAGCGAAAATTTGTGTGAATAGTAGTTTCCAGCTGCCCTTATACATCATGAAAGTAAAATCTCAGCCCGGCCTAGCTGTGGCTTCGGGAAATAATTTTTTAATCTGTTCGTCACTCAGAAGTCAGGAAATTTAGCTCAAACCCGTCCAATAATTGTTTTGTCCTTTGTTTTTACTTACCATGTTTCATATCTTATGATACAACTGGTTAGCAACTTGATATCGTAGGAAAAAATTCGAGTCAAAATTATGATGATGAAATAAAAGTAACATGGTGGTGATCTAAATAAACACAAATAAAAGAGGTAAATTGTATAGGGACAAACAAACAGTGAAGTAGGTGGTGGCCTTCATTAATGTTTCCTCGTCAGAAAAAGGGAAATTAAGGTCTTTAATTTCAGTCTTGTTACACCCAACTAATACATAACGTAACGTGTGGAGACAAGTTGGAGACTTCAGACTTCAGCCGCTTTCGACGTTCTTCTAAAAGCAATTGCCGTAGCCAAGGCGTGAAACGTCACGCATTGAAAAACTGGACTAAACAAGAACACATAACTGAAAACACCAATGTCACTTGCTCTCAAATTTAATACGTTCACCTATTTAAACAAAAAAACCCCACACTCTTAGCATGCGTAAGTTTAACAAACATGTATCGGTACACGCATGCTTCTGCCATCTTCAGCGTAAATTAAACATAGTTTGCGATAGAATATAAATAGTGAATAAGGACAATAACATGTAATAGCAATAGTAAATATTTAACAGTGGGTTGCAGACAAGTGTTGGTTTCTCCCAAAGAAGCACTTCACATGATCTTGAGCGCAAACTACAAACTGCGGCGTAATGGCAAAATTGTCATGAGAGCACACAAAGCGACATACTGTTGAGAACGTTTACAATACGATTTTTAATGAGTTGCAAATGTGATTGATTGTTAGCTTCATAGCACGATAGGTGATACCACTTCTTTGACTGAGTTATTGACTGAACTTCCGCTGGAGTTTTTCGTATAGCTTGGGTAAGTTACTTTTACGGAATCATACTTGTTGGACTTGTTGGACCATAACAGTGACTTATTAATAGGAAACCAGATCTGGATCACCACTGTATTCTTGTAAGAGTGGCCAGTATGAGTAGTATCTTGACCGTATGCCGCGTAATTCGCATTTGGTCGCCACATTGATCTAGTGCATAACAAATACAAGTAGTCGCATCTATGTGTGTAGCTGCGTTTGATTCGTCAAGGCGTTCGATTTATTTATCGCAAAAATGAAAAAAAATCTCTGGAAATAATATATGGTATAAACTTAGTTATGATACGAATTTAGTTTGAACAAATTGAAACAGAGGCCTGAATTTCGACTGGGAAATATTACCGTAGCCTCGCAGCGCCTACGAGCTCTAAACTTCATTGGCGAGGAAGAGTAGCAGCCCTTTTGTTTTAGGGCTAGGGTCCATTGTTTCTGTTTTGTTAAACCTCAAAGGTGGTCTCCAATTATGTTAGGCCTTGTAAGAGCTGCGAGGTGACCCAAATATTATACTACCGTAGTATTAGGCCCTGTTCGCACTACGCGAAATTTTGTTTGGTTTGCAAAAAAATCTGTCAACGCGAAGCCATTTTTAGTGCGAACGATTTTTGCACCCACCAAAATCTTTGCAAGCGCTACGAAACTTTAAAGGTTCCGTCGACTAGCGCTGAACCTTGACAGCCATCCGTCATTGGGTCATCAAATTTTGCAACAAACGGATTACGAAGCGAACGTGACCGTATGACTACTCGCGAGTGTTCCGTCACTGAACGTATTAAGAGCCTCACTAAATCGTCGAATGACTGTCTACCATTCGCATATTTCTGCAGAACAAGATCTCAGGCAAATGGCGCTCAACAGGTGCAGATGGATTTCGAACCAAGATTCTGCAGGGCGAGGAAATATCCAATGTGATGAAAACACGGTGATGGCGGTGTCTTCTCCTCTGAATTAAATCCTCCAAAATGCATAACAGTCGAATCCTAGCAACCAAAACTATAACTAATTGTTGATGTAGCAAGAACAGGTTCTGCATGAAAAGCAAAAGGCAATAAAGTATCATGAAAACAGTTCGGGGGAGCATTTTTCGTTCACAAATTCGACCGGAAACTTCGCGCGAAACAGACGCCGACACGCATTTCACGACATCTTCATGGTAAATTGATCAAGTTATCTGTCACTAAAAAAAATTCGTACTCACCTGAATTAAGGCATGGGTCTCACTTATGTGTGATGTTTTGGACATTTTTTTCTAAATTTAGTCTTTTTCCTAAAATATTGGCTTCTAATTGTATGTTTTTATGTAAAATGATTTTTTCCTGACAATTTATTCGACTTTAGTGGTCACGTGATTGACCACGCCCTAAATTGAAAGAAATATGATCATTTAAGTTACAAGATGTAAACGTACTATAAAACTCTTGTTTTTTCGTCCAGATCCTTAGCCTTACCTGGTCATATGTCGTTCTAAACGGGGATTTTGAAAACGTTTAATTCTTTTGTCATTATTTCCAGTTTTTGCCTAGTCCCAGTCCCTCTCCAATGTATATGCGTTGTAATTGAAACAAAAGAGATAAATCTTTCAAACCCCGTTTAATTCTCTAAACTTGGTGGTTATAGCCATTCGCATAAGACAAAATTAGTCATGGATTACAACTGCAAACTATTGTAAATTTGGATTCAAATTTATATCAACAACTGGGCGTGGCAAGTCACGTGACCAAAGAGCAAAGTTCTTGAAACCAAAAATAAAAAGCTTCGAATACTTCACCCTATACAAGTTTATAAGCGATAGATTAAATGTATTTGAAATTAGACCACCCCCTCCAAAATACAGCGAGACCCTTTCCTTAATTCACTTGAGTATCTTCATGTGCGAACAGGATTGCGAAAACAAAAAATTTTTGATTACAAAATTTTCAATATTTTTGCAAACGCAAAACTCATATTTTCGTCTTTTGTCAGTAGTGCCATTTCGTCTCTTCAAAGCTTAAAGAATGGAGTCACGAACAATGAAAAATGATACGTGAATTTCGGAAACTTTAAAAATTGATGTTTCGAACGTGTCATAAACCAGACAGAATATTCCATGCAAACGTCTTCGCCTTGTTATCGTCAGATTTTAAAAGTCCGGTAGATTCATCAGTTTAAAACTAGTAGTTTTTTTCTCAATTTGTTTCTTTCAACTGAAGTGACACTAACTAAATGTTAATCTTAAGTCGCTTGAGTTAAAGACGCCATCTTCAGCTATTGCTACTACTTGACGAGTAAGTAAGGTAGAAACACAAACGATTCACTAATCACAGCATTACCAACAAATATTTTGGCGCTTGCTATTCACAAATTTCAAAAATTTCGAAACGGCGACTAATGTTAGAGAAATGTCCTTTAAGGGTTTTCAGAAAATCAGCAAGTTTTTAAATTTCCGAAAAGCGAACTATCCAACCGAAAATTCTGAAAATTCCGGCAAGAAAGTCAATTCCCAGAAAGAAATTTCCGTAAATTTCGTTACACCTCGCAAAGTTGTCCTGTTTTCAGAAGATGGCGAAAAACGTAGTTTCATTCGTCACTGAAAATTTCAGCAAATTCCAACCAGAGTTTTTGGGTTGCCTGAAAGTACCGTTTAGGTAAACACCACCATTATTTAGTTGATTTCAGTGAAATTAGCATGTTAATCCAACTTTGCCGAAAGGTAAGGGCATTTTCGTGTGTGAAAAATAAGTGCAAGATTTTCTGTTGTAAGGACGTATTAAAAGAAGTCGTGCACTATGTGCTTTTTCTAAGCAGCGATTTTTTGATGCTTTGAGGACTCAGGAGCGACGTGTGCCCTACTTGATGCGGTTTCTGATTAAAATATTATCCAACTAATCCTTGTAAACAACACAACTGAAGTTATATGAAAATATTGTTGTTTATTCTTACAGTAAAGATAATTTATATATCTTAGGGTTCATCTGGTAGGCGGCTTGATATCGTATACGTAGGATAAGTATCATGATTGTGATATGAATAAACACAAATGAGCGATTCAAACAAACCCTGAGGTACGTATCAGACTTCAATGTTTCTTCGTCAGAAAAAAAGGAAAGTTCAGTCAGCTTTTGCATAATGTATGTCAAAGTCACAGACTTAAGTCGCTGCCGACGTTTTTCTGAAGGCAAATGCCGTTGCCCAGGTGTGAAAATGCATTTGTAAACGTGCAATGAGGGGACGTTATAAAGTTAAACAAGGACGCAAAATTTCAACAATAATTAACACACCAATGTCATTTACTAAGAAATTAGATCTGTCACTTTCACTTGCAAATCACCAAAATCAAAAGCACATGCGACCAACATAACAGATCATGAAGAAAGTCTGGACACTAACGAGCTTTTATAAGTTTTTACAGTCAGCGGTCCTAGAGCAAAACATTTCTCTTTGCTTTTCGAGACAAATTTAGGCTTTTGATCACAACTCTCAGTTTTCGCATTTTTCTAGTGGCCTACCATCGGGTGTTCTTATTCTGCCATGCCCAAAAGAACGCCTGATCAAAGGTTATCTATCCAACAAAAATTGTGATTATACACTTGACACGTGAATATCCTTTCATTTGTCGAATCAAAGAAAGAGTTAGCCAATGACGTCACAGTCTTATCAAAAGCCAGCCAATCACATCGCTCTTTATTACCAATAAACAAGGGCGCTGGTTTAATTCAGGGGATAAGTGCAGAAGGAGGGAGACGAACATTTCTCATCAAGGTAAGCAAATGCTTCTAAAGAATGTTACAAGCTAATAACCTCTAAGCTTGATTTTTGGAAGCGGGTTTCTTTTGTATATATATGATCCTGATCGATGGCCAGCATTTCTAAAATCAAATTCATTGAGTTTTCAGCCATAAGACAGCTAAGTACTACGCTTCAAAGCCCCCGGGTTAATCCCCGACCAAACGATCGCAATATTTCAACGCAACAAAACGTAACGTATTTATATTGCGCAGATTCCTTGACGAGATGATCAACTGCGCATTACAACAATGTATGAAAAACAAAATAACTAAATGATAAATACGAATTACATCATGCGTTGTGTAAATTATTAAAAAATCTAGGTAAGAATAAAAAGCCTTACTATAAGGTACACCTTCGACGGTCATGCTAAAAGTGAATAAGAAAAAAAAACTAATCACATAGTCACTTAACTTAGAGTGAAAAGCCTGACTAAAAACATACGTCTTTAAAGTCTTTTTGAAAAGTGTCAACAGAATTGGTCATTCCAATTTCCAGAGGTAAATCACTCCAGAGTTTAGGCGCCGAAGCAACGAAAGCACGGTCGCCTAGGGTTGTTAAAGTTTCAAAAGTCGGATGGGACAGCAGTATTCCGTCGTTAGATCGCAGTCTATATCTTGAGTTTAAAGCAGCTTAATTTTTACAAGAAAATTGATATAAGACGGTGCACTGGGGTAAAGGGGCAAAATTTGCCCCGCATAACGACAATTCTGGTGGAAGAGTCGCAGCTGAATCCATCGAAAGTATAGCGTGTATATTCGTAACTGACATTTTAAAGACAGAAAATGAGTTCATGTATTTGTTTTTTCATTTTAGCGATGCATGCATATGTCTACATCTCATATATATATATACATAACGCATGCTCTAGACACACATTTATGCAGGGAAACGTGTGTTAAAATCCCAGTTAGATGCTTTAAGGACTCGGGAGCGACGTGTGCCCCACTTGATGCGGTTTCTGAAGCAAATATTATCCAATTAATCTTTGTAAACAACGCAACTGAATTGATATGAAAATATTGTTGTTTCTTCTTATAGTAAAGATAATTTATATATTTTAGGATGCATCTGGTAGGCGGCTTGATATCGTAGGTTAAAATATAGATAGGAGCCTGCGCGCGCTCTGATTGGTCAAAAACCTATGTTTTATCAGAGTATAAAACATAGAAAAAGCGTGTTTTATTGTTTTGCTCCGGTCATTTGAGAACACTCGAGAAATGTAGAAAACACTCGCCTGCGGCTCGTGTTTTTACATTTCCCTCGTGTTCTGAAATGACCATCGTGTTTTATCACAGTGTAATACACGGCTTAGGCTTCTTTATTTGTTAAATAAATTCTAGTGAAAAATTATAAAAAAATGAAATAAAAGTAGTATCATTAATTGTGATATATAAATAAACACAAATGAGCGATTCAAACAAACCCTGAGGTACGTATTAGACTTCAATGTTTCTTCGTCAGAAAAAAAGGAAAGTTCATTCAGCTATTGCATAATGTATGTCAAAGGCACAGACTTTAGTCGCTTCCGACGTTTTTCTGAAGGCAAATGCCGTCACCCAGGTGTTCTTATTCTGCCATGCACAAAAGAACGCCTGATCAAAGGTTATCTATCCAACAAAAATTGTGATTATACACTTGACACGTGAATATCCTTCCATTTGTCGAATCAAAGAAAGAGTTAGCCAATGACGTCACAGTCTTTTTCAAAAGCTAGCCAATCACATCGCTCTTTATTATGTATAAACAAGGGCGCTGGTTTTAATACAGGGTTTAAGTGCAGAAGGAGCGAGACGAACATTTCTCATCAAGGTAAGCAAATGCTTCCAAAGAATGTTACAAGCTAATAACCTCTAAGCTTAATTTTTGGAAACGGGTTTCTTTTCTATATATACATGATCCTGATCGATAACCAGCATTTCTAAAATCAAATTCATTGATCATGAGTTTTCAGCCATAAGACTGCTAAGTACTACGCTTCAAAGCCTCCCTGGTTAATCCCCGACCAAACGATCGCAATATTAATCATGTTTTTCAAAGTTTCAAATGTCGGATGGGACAGCAGTATTCTGTCGTTAGATCGCAGTCCATACCTTAATTTTTACTAACAAGAAAATTGATATAAGACAGTGCACTGGGGTAATGGGGCAAAATTTGCCCCGCATAACGACAAGTCTAGCGGAAGAGTCGCAGCTGAATCCATCGAAAGTATAGCGCGTATATTCGAAACTGACGTTTTAAAGACAGAAAAGGAGTTCATGTATTTGTTGTTTTCATTGTAGCGATGCGTGCATATGCCTATATCTCATATATATATAATATATACATAATGCATGCTCTAGACACACTTTTATGCGGGGAAACGTGTGTTAACATCCCACTCAGGACACTCAGGGAACAAAATTTTCTTTCAAATCTGTACCGGCTCAGTCTACATAAGACATCTATGTATTCTTTACCTAATTCTATGCATGTATTACATGTAAAACTGGCCTGCTAATGAGTTTCTATTTATACCACACTAATGTGTTCTTTACTTTGTTTTTCAGCTTTAAGCCTGCCGTTTGTCGTGCATCCCGACGCTGAACTCAAGATGAAATCTCACATCATACTTATTGCAGCACTTGTTTTGTTGACCGTATTAGATATTGGGTGAGTGGCAGAACTCATGACACAACTATTAAGAATGAATCTTTGCAGTATGCCCCCTGAGCGTGAGATTTATGATTTGTTGTACATGTTAAATTTCTATCAGAATCATGATGTACAAACAAGTGAATTGTCATGTGATACAATTAAGTGCGATCAAAACTGCTTCAAAACATCCCACGGGTTATGGGGGATAATGGGGGAAAGGAAGTAAACATAGAGCATTCAACATTGGATTTCTGATCAGAATTTCATTTACTACGCCTTTCACTAACATGCGGTCTCCAAAATTCAAAGCTCAACCAAGAAAAAGAAATGCGTTTTTTGCTATACCGTCAATCAAATGTTTCGCGGCTCGTCCCAGCATCCGACTACTGTCGAGCGCGCGATAATCAAATCGTTGAGTGAAGCGCTTAGATCAGCTCAATTAAGTGGCTTGGGAAAAATCAGTCAGAACTATTGAGATATTCATGGCTGTCGGTAGCGAGAATTAATATTTTTATTGATATCAGATGATGTTCTTGTTTTCAGTGTGTCAGGCTACTACTACCATTACGGCAAGAGAGATATGAAGAAGATAGCCAGTCACAAGCGAGCCAATAACATCCACACCGAGTTAAAGGACAACGCAAGAATAGAGCATCTCAAAAAAAGGTTCGCTGAAGTAAAGCGTAACAAGGCCCAGCTGCAGTTAAAAGCTACACGTGGATCAGAATCCGCGTGACTCATTGTGGTTTTTCTAAGTTTAGTGTGGTTTAGATCAAAGCAAGAGAGTGATGTTACTAAAAAAAATAATATAGTCTAGTTTTTCGCATTTTAACGGTTTAAAGCATAACAATGTAAGGTGACAATAGCCGGCTAATACTAAGAGTGTTGCAATGGAAATAAAGCACAGTGTTGGTTGATTCCAGTCCTCATTAATGCAATTCTCCCCGAGGAAGGGCTCTCACGTAAAATGGTTGCGTCGGGGAAGCCCCTAAAGGAGACTAATCTGGGCGTGTCTTAAGCTTTATTTGATACCTCAAAAAGCACTTTATTATTATTTTACCCAAACCTTGACGACTAAAATAAACAGGTACTTTTCGTCCTGAGTACACCCTAAGTGGGGCCAAAATTCGCGATCTACATCCGCAAAGGAGACAAGAAGCATCCCAGACCTAATCATATAAGAGTTTCCCCCGTGCCCTCATCTGTCTTTCAGGTTATAGTTTTCCAATCTGCTATGGTCTCGCTACAGCTTGCTAACTTCAAAAAATGAGACCAGGATCAAAGTCTCGTGCTGCATAAGTGGCAGCTGGTAATGAAAATCATAGCACCACAGCATTGCAAATTATTGCAAAATCAGCAACATCTTTAGAAGAAATAAACTGATCATATCGAGATCTCAATTGTTTTTCTGATTCTTTATTAATGTAACTTTCTTCAATAAGATGCAATTGTGTACTTTTCTTCGCACTGTCATCGCCACTAACCATATTATTACTCCCTTGGAATACGTTGACACTTTAGCCGCCGGTCATATTCCGCCTTAGTGTCAATTCCTTTGCTAAGTTCTACAACTATGACTGTAAACAATGCCCTAAATTATACTAGGCTTCGAACAAGTTCAAAGTACAACCATTGAAATACACTAATTATTACATTGAATGAAACACGAGGCAAAGCTTCAAATTACCAGGGTAAACATTAAAAAACTCATTTCAACTGAGTGTTCCTATCATGTTATCTGGTTTCAGTTTCTTCGGGAAGGTATCGTTGGCTATATCAGGCATTGGATTGAAATAATTACTGTACCTTTCCGATTCCACGTTTGTTGAATTCATCTGTGTGGCTAAATAGCCTCTAATAAAAAGCACTAACTGAAATCACTCGGAAGGTTTCCACTATATGCTCGTTCAATCGACCAAGAATATATTCTTCTGTCGTTTGAAAGACGCGAGGAAAGCAAAGCACGCGCGCAATGCATTCTACGCAATTTAGTCATTTTTCGACGTAGGAGAAAGCCCCGTTCGCATTTTATGAATGGGTTCGCCTGCAACAACCCAGTAATAAACATCGCAGACAACCGCTTCTAATCTCTGGTAAGATACGTCGAAGCGTGACAGAAAGTAAGGATAGAAAGTAAGGAAATATTAAAATTGCTTGCCTTGCTATTGGTTACCTTCCCTTTGTCCGATTAGCGAAAAGAAAAACAACTTGCAATCTTTGCTCATCCAGGGCTTATGACCAGGAGAAGAATTACGAAGTACTGTCCTTACCATTAGGAGAGTTTGTTCCAAAGGTTTCAAATTCTTCACATAAACGGATTAAAAAGCTGCCCCGGACTTAAAAGTAAATTCTTACCAGTAAGCTGCTCTGACCTTGGAGAACCATGGGCGTAGCCAGGATTTTTCAAAGGGGGGGTCACACTGAGACATACAGAGGGTACTCACCAGATTGTCACCTGAATATTTTAGGTTGTTTTCTTACAAAAAGGCTTACAAAGGGGGGGTCACGGGCACCCCAGGACCCCCCCTGGCTACGCCCTTGAGAACGGTTGCTGCTTGCCTTTGCTGACAGACTGAAAGACTGTGAACACACTTTGCAATCGATTGGGTATCTGGAGGAAATAAACAGCGCAGACAACTTGAGACAAATTGTCCAGAGATTGTTGTTCCATCATCTCAGTACTAAGTTTGTGGGACTCGCGGATCAAATTCAGCAAGCTGGTCAAAGAACGAATATCAGCCACATCGCCGAGTTTGTCAAAGTGAAGGCGAGAGCTGCAAACAACCCAGTGTTTGGTTGCGTGGTAGATGTTGCGCGTGACAGATCAGAGAATCCGTCGAGAAACCCAAAGAGAGGTGCATCGTCTGAAGAACGTTTAAGCACATTCAATGCACGAGAGACTAAGTCTGGATTCGAACAAACTTTGCCTTCCAATAACTTCGCTCCAACTATAAAGTGCCCATCGTGCAACGGAAACCATTCCTTGGCGAAATGCAATAGTTTCAAAGACAAGAACTTTGACGAACGTCTCCAAGTAATGAGAAAAGCTCAGCTATGTTTTAATTGCTTCAAGTATGGCCACATCAGTGTAGGATGCCTAGCAAAAAAATTGCATGTGAAATCCAAGGATACAGGAGAAAACATCATACTTTGCTTCACCCACCGTCTTCACAGCAAACGGTCGAAGGTCGGCACAGAGTGGCTCATCAAGAAGTTCAAGTTGAAAGCAATACTTCATTACAAAGTGGACAGACTAACAGTACTTCAACTGGAGGAGGAAAGATGTGTCTGAGAATAGTTCCTGTAAAGGTGTGAAGTCATAATGGCGCAACCAAGTTCCTGGAGACCTACGCTTTTCTAGACAGTGGCTCAGACAACTCTTTGTGTGACGAGAGCTTGGCCATGGAGCTTGGTGTGCAGGGAAGCCAGAAAACATTTTACCTGACCACCCAAGAGAAACAAGACAGCCCAAGAGTTGGTTATGATTTAAGCCTAACTGTAGAACCACTGGATGGAACGGACCAAGTATACGTTACAAGACTGTGGACAGTTGATAAATTGAATGCTTGGAGCCGCAGTATCCCATCAGAGCAAGATGCAAGGCAGTGGCCTCACCTGCAGGACATCAAGCTACCAAGTATTAGTGAGAAAGAAGTCCGATTGATCATAGGCACCAACGTTCCTGATGCAATCTGGATGTTAGAAGAAAGACGCGGTAACAGAGGAGAACCATACGCCATACGTACACCTCTTGGTTGGACACTCATTTAATTTAGATAATTAGTTTTTTCACAAACGAAGAGCCACCATGTGGAAGTATTGTGCAATAAATCTTTTACTTACTTACTCATGGGCCCAATGGAAAGGAGCGATGGCGAAGATTGTCATCTGAATGTCAACTTTGTTCAAATTGTGCTCCCATGGAGACAGTACCCGCCATTCCTGCCTTACAACCGTTTCATGGCTGAACGCAGACTGCAAGCACTCAAGAACAGGCTCCTGCAAGATGGCGAGCTCCTTGAGAACTATAAGGCCACTATGGAACAATGTCTTTCCATGGGTCATGCAAGAAGAGTGCCACTTGACGAAATCAGCATACAAGATAAGCCGCTTTGGTACCTTTACCTTTAATTGTGCCGCAAAACATAAGGGAACGCCTCTGAATGATCAGCTCCTTACTGGACCAGATTTGACCAATTCTATCGTTGGTGTGCGAATAAGATTTCGTGAAGAGCAAGTTGCATTGTCTGCTGATATCGAGTGCATGTTCCAACAGATCTGTGTAGCGCTAGAAGACCGTGATGCATTCAGATTCCTTTGGTGGCCGAACGGAGACTTGACCCAACAACCAATTGACCATCGAATGGAGGTCCATTTGTTTGGCGCAAATCGTCTCCAAGTTGTTCCAGGTTGCGCTAAGAAGGACAGCAGAAGACAACATAAGTGAATACCCGGAGGATGTAGTCAACACTGTCAAAAGGAACTTTTATGTTGGTGACTGTCGGAAATCGGTTTGATCAGTTGAAAATGCTGTCAAAGTTGTTAACCAGCTCCGAGAAATCCTCTCCAGGGGCCCGTTTCTCAAAAGCCCCGGAAACTTTTCGGGCCCGTAAAGCCATTTTTAGTTCATCAGTATCTAAAAGCGGAGGGGTGTATGCGCCTGAAACTTCTTGTATGAAGAGAACTTCTGTTCGCATTAAGACTATGTGAATAAAACAGCTCTGTAATGGCAAGGTTCCAGATTTTGCTATGACTTTACGGGCCCGAAAAGTTTCCGGGACTTTCGAGAAACGGGCCCCAGAGGCGGTTTTCGACTCGCTAAGTGGTCATGCAATAGGTCCGAAGTTCTGGATACATTTCCGCAAGAGGAGAAAGCTCCATCAGTGCTAGATCTTGAACTGGACAAGGATAAGATACCAGTGCAACGTACGTTAATTGGGGCTCCATTGGGATATGGAGAATGACAAGTTCATATTCAAGGTTGCTCATAAAGACAGACCAAGTACCCGCCGCGGTATATTATCCTTGACCAGTTCTGTTTATGATCCACTTGGGTTCGTTACGCCAGTAGTCCTCCCAGCCAAGAAATTGCTGCAAGATTTCTGCAGAGAGAAACGTGGATGGGACGACTCAATCAGCGATTGTGATGGTGAAAGGTGGGAAAAGTGGAGAATTCAGTTGGCCAATCTCCCCCTGATATCAGTAGACAGATGCGTTAGACCGGCCTGTTTCGGGGACTCGAAAATTGCCGAGCTGCACAATTTTGCAGATGCGTCACAAATTGCATATGGAATAGTCACGTATCTCAGGTTAGCGGATGTTGAAGAAAGAATCCATTGCGCGTTTCTAATCGGGAAGTCTCGCCTTGCTCCTCTAAGACCAATGACTGTGCCAAGATTGGAACTATCAGCTGCCATCTTGGCCGTTCAGTTAGATCGGACCGTAAGAGAAGAGCTTGGCATTCCGATCAACCAATCGACATTTTGGTCAGACTCCACCTGTGTGTTACAGTACATGAGAAATCAATCCAAGCGTTTCCATACATTTGTTGCAAACCGGTTGTCAGCTATACATGAGAATTCGGCACCCCATCAGTGGAGACATGTCACATCCGAATTCAACCCAGCGGATGAAGTTACCAGAGGGCTTACGGTGGATGAAATGAGTGCAAGCAGCAAATGGTTAAGCGGTCCCGAGTTTTTGAAGAAGAAGGATGTTCGTCTCCCTCCTTCTGCACTTATCCCCTGAATTAAACCAGCGCCCTTGTTTATTGGTAATAAAGAGCGATGTGATTGGCTGGCTTTTGATAAGACTGTGACGTCATTGGCTAACTCTTTCTTTGATTCGACAAATGAAAGGATATTCACGTGTCAAGTGTATAATCACAATTTTTGTTGGATAGATAACCTTTGATCAGGCGTTCTTTTGGGCATGGCAGAATAAGAACACCCGATGGTAGGCCACTAGAAAAATGCGAAAACTGAGAGTTGTGATCAAAAGCCTAAATTTGTCTCGAAAAGCAAAGAGAAATGTTTTGCTCTAGGACCGCTGACTGTAAAAACTTATAAAAGCTCGTTAGTGTCCAGACTTTCTTCATGATCTGTTATGTTGGTCGCATGTGCTTTTGATTTTGGTGATTTGCAAGTGAAAGTGACAGATCTAATTTCTTAGTAAATGACATTGGTGTGTTAATTATTGTTGAAATTTTGCGTCCTTGTTTAACTTTATAACGTCCCCTCATTGCACGTTTACAAATGCATTTTCACACCTGGGCAACGGCATTTGCCTTCAGAAAAACGTCGGCAGCGACTTAAGTCTGTGACTTTGACATACATTATGCAAAAGCTGACTGAACTTTCCTTTTTTTCTGACGAAGAAACATTGAAGTCTGATACGTACCTCAGGGTTTGTTTGAATCGCTCATTTGTGTTTATTCATATCACAATCATGATACTTATCCTACGTATACGATATCAAGCCGCCTACCAGATGAACCCTAAGATATATAAATTATCTTTACTGTAAGAATAAACAACAATATTTTCATATAACTTCAGTTGTGTTGTTTACAAGGATTAGTTGAATAATATTTTAATCAGAAACCGCATCAAGTAGGGCACACGTCGCTCCTGAGTCCTCAAAGCATCAAAAAATCGCTGCTTAGAAAAAGCACATAGTGCACGACTTCTTTTAATACGTCCTTACAACAGAAAATCTTGCACTTATTTTTCACACACGAAAATGCCCTTACCTTTCGGCAAAGTTGGATTAACATGCTAATTTCACTGAAATCAACTAAATAATGGTGGTGTTTACCTAAACGGTACTTTCAGGCAACCCAAAAACTCTGGTTGGAATTTGCTGAAATTTTCAGTGACGAATGAAACTACGTTTTTCGCCATCTTCTGAAAACAGGACAACTTTGCGAGGTGTAACGAAATTTACGGAAATTTCTTTCTGGGAATTGACTTTCTTGCCGGAATTTTCAGAATTTTCGGTTGGATAGTTCGCTTTTCGGAAATTTAAAAACTTGCTGATTTTCTGAAAACCCTTAAAGGACATTTCTCTAACATTAGTCGCCGTTTCGAAATTTTTGAAATTTGTGAATAGCAAGCGCCAAAATATTTGTTGGTAATGCTGTGATTAGTGAATCGTTTGTGTTTCTACCTTACTTACTCGTCAAGTAGTAGCAATAGCTGAAGATGGCGTCTTTAACTCAAGCGACTTAAGATTAACATTTAGTTAGTGTCACTTCAGTTGAAAGAAACAAATTGAGAAAAAAAACTACCAGTTTTAAACTGATGAATCTACCGGACTTTTAAAATCTGACGATAACAAGGCGAAGACGTTTGCATGGAATATTCTGTCTGGTTTATGACACGTTCGAAACATCAATTTTTAAAGTTTCCGAAATTCACGTATCATTTTTCATTGTTCGTGACTCCATTCTTTAAGCTTTGAAGAGACGAAATGGCACTACTGACAAAAGACGAAAATATGAGTTTTGCGTTTGCAAAAATATTGAAAATTTTGTAATCAAAAATTTTTTGTTTTCGCAATCCTGTTCGCACATGAAGATACGAATTTTTTTAGTGACAGATAACTTGATCAATTTACCATGAAGATGTCGTGAAATGCGTGTCGGCGTCTGTTTCGCGCGAAGTTTCCGGTCGAATTTGTGAACGAAAAATGCTCCCCCGAACTGTTTTCATGATACTTTATTGCCTTTTGCTTTTCATGCAGAACCTGTTCTTGCTACATCAACAATTAGTTATAGTTTTGGTTGCTAGGATTCGACTGTTATGCATTTTGGAGGATTTAATTCAGAGGAGAAGACACCGCCATCACCGTGTTTTCATCACATTGGATATTTCCTCGCCCTGCAGAATCTTGGTTCGAAATCCATCTGCACCTGTTGAGCGCCATTTGCCTGAGATCTTGTTCTGCAGAAATATGCGAATGGTAGACAGTCATTCGACGATTTAGTGAGGCTGTTAATACGTTCAGTGACGGAACACTCGCGAGTAGTCATACGGTCACGTTCGCTTCGTAATCCGTTTGTTGCAAAATTTGATGACCCAATGACGGATGGCTGTCAAGGTTCAGCGCTAGTCGACGGAACCTTTAAAGTTTCGTAGCGCTTGCAAAGATTTTGGTGGGTGCAAAAATCGTTCGCACTAAAAATGGCTTCGCGTTGACAGATTTTTTTGCAAACCAAACAAAATTTCGCGTAGTGCGAACAGGGCCTAATACTACGGTAGTATAATATTTGGGTCACCTCGCAGCTCTTACAAGGCCTAACATAATTGGAGACCACCTTTGAGGTTTAACAAAACAGAAACAATGGACCCTAGCCCTAAAACAAAAGGGCTGCTACTCTTCCTCGCCAATGAAGTTTAGAGCTCGTAGGCGCTGCGAGGCTACGGTAATATTTCCCAGTCGAAATTCAGGCCTCTGTTTCAATTTGTTCAAACTAAATTCGTATCATAACTAAGTTTATACCATATATTATTTCCAGAGATTTTTTTTCATTTTTGCGATAAATAAATCGAACGCCTTGACGAATCAAACGCAGCTACACACATAGATGCGACTACTTGTATTTGTTATGCACTAGATCAATGTGGCGACCAAATGCGAATGACGCGGTCATACGGTCAAGATACTACTCATATTGGCCACTCTTACAAGAATACAGTGGTGATCCAGATATGGTTTCCTATTAATAAGTCACTGTTATGGTCCAACAAGTCCAACAAGTATGATTCCGTAAAAGTAACTTACCCAAGCTATACGAAAAACTCCAGCTGAAGTTCAGTCAATAACTCAGTCAAAGAAGTGTTATCAGCTATCGTGCTATGAAGCTAACATCAATCACATTTGCAACTCATTAAAAATCGTATTGTAAACGTTCGCAACAGTATGTCGCTTTGTGTGCTCCCATGACAATTTTGCCATTACGCCGCAGTTTGTAGTTTGCTCTCAAGATCATGTGAAGTGCTTCTTTGGGAGAAACCAGCACTTGTCTGAAACCCACTGTTAGATATTTATTATTGCTACTACATGTTATTGTCCTTATTCACTATTTATATTCTATCGCAAACTATGTTTAATTTACGCTGAAGATGGCAGAAGCATGGGTGTGCCGATACATGTTTGTTAAACCTTAAGCATGCTAAGAGTGTGGTTTTTTTGTTTAAATGTATGAACGTATTAAGAGCGTGTCCGTGTAAGAACCGACCACTCAAATTTTCGTGAAAAATGGATTGCCTTCATTTTTTCTACACAAGTCAAACAACATATGCAATGAACGAAAATGCCCTTTATTTCGATAGATTCGCTTTTTTAATTTTTTGAGGAGTTTTTTTTTTGTAGGCACCCCGAAAACCACAAAAACCGGAAATTGAAACCCCAAAAATTGGGGGTTACGTTATGCTTGCTCAAACTTTGCACATTTGATAAAACGACCTAATTCTTTCAGAATTACTGCATAATTCTTTCTTCTTTCCACACAACTAAAAACTATCTGCTTATCCTAAACGCAAGCAAAGTTATGACGTCTTAACGTGATCCGCTTAAAGATGTCTTTGGCATCTTTGCTGACATAGCCTCCAAACAAACAGATTTTTTTCAAAAGTGGGACCTCTTCATGAATGATGACTGTTATCAGCGTAATGTACTAAGCCTAAGCTACAATTATCTGTATTAAAAGTTGTGGGCATTCATAATTTTGATACGCAAAAAATTCGACAAAGTAGCGGAAATTTCAACAATTTGTGTGGAAATGACGAATCTCATCCGTTGACTAAAATGCGGTTTTGAGTTTCTCAGCGAACTTTTAGACATTACCTGAGTAGATTTATTGAGTTTTAACGCTTGGAGAACTCGATGAGACTTATTTTACGCCAAAATATCGAGAAATATCTCAAGCCTCACGTTTCTTTTGACTGACCACTACCGATCGTCATCACGACCGTTCCGTCACGCATCACGCATTCTTGGTTGAAGAAGGCGTTGATTTAAAATGTCTTATCCCCATAGAAATGAGCAGCCTTTTATGATTATTTCATACTTTTTCAACACCTTTTCCTTTTATTTTCTTGTTTCTTTTTATAAGATTGCTGTAATATTAATTTTAGTTGAGTCATCGCCGAAGCCGGTAGTGTAAACAGTTGGGGTCAATGTCAACAACATTCGTTCGCTAACTCACATAATTTGACCGTTCGGGAGACTCTTTTCCGCTAATAATTAAAGTTGCTGATAAATCAGGAGAGCTCATAAAGAGATTTTTACCCTAGCTGATATCCGAAATAGACCTTTTTACGGATACCATGCCTTTCCGATGCTTCTAATTAAACAACAAATATGCCTAAGACACCGCTTGATTTGACGCCGCGTAAATCGAGTAACATGATACTGTGTGCGAAGTCTCACCAAGACAAGTATTCGTATCAGACTCATAAAAGTATGGCATCCCAGTCTTCCCAATTTTTAAAAAATTATAGGGCATACTAGATTAAGACAGAGTTTCCTCTTCATAGTATTCTTAGAGAAACCAATTTTGACACCTGAATTACCCGGACACGCAGTTTTGTGCAATTCGCAAACGATTTCCCTGGAAGCATTGCACAGCTAAATCCGCTACTTTTAAAAATTTTTAAATATTTTTAAACTTCCACACGGTCGTTTTGCTTTCCTGCCAAAGTTTTACAAGGGGAGATATAACCAAGTATCAGGCACATCCACGTGCTATTGTCTAAAATGGGGCTCGCGGCATTGCCTTTTTGGTTTGATGTTTAGGGAAATATCAATTTTATTGCTTCATTACTCTGGTAATAAAAGTCATTCTTAACATGCAGTGATTCAAGGTTTAAGCTAGGGTTGTGCGAGTGACCGTCCAGTAGCAAATGTGGGGCCACATGACCTATTCCACTAGGGGGTCTGGGGGTTTCATGCCTCCGAAAACATTTTGCAAAATTGAAGCAATTTTTGGTGCGTTTACCACGATTTTCAGCCGAAACATTTATAAAATGTATCGTTTGGACTTGAACAATGATAATGCGTCGTTTACTTTGCTAGCCAATAATCTAAACTAGATTGAAAAAGCCCATACTAAACACACCTTTGTGTTAACACCTCCATGAGTGTCTGCCGGATTACGACGTTTCTTGGCGGTCATCTTAGGAGAAGTGTATAGGTGTACACCTCTGTAGCCACAATCGTCATTTATAAATGTCAGTTGTGAAATCACTCCAATATTTCGAGGCTTTTAAACTGACACGGTATGTGGGCTGTTTGTAGCGCACGCTTTTTCACAATCACTTTTAAGCCATGGTTATCCACAACAGTTTTTCTGCAAGGGTGTTTGGCTATCATTGTCCAAGGTGAGGTTGCTACACACGAAATGTATCAGACTTGAAAGGGAAAATGTCCGTTTTCTTTATCGTAGAGAATTCCACCAGGACCAAGAAATTAAAACTGCAGTACTGAAGTGGCTGCCAAAGCCGTTTAAGGCCTGAGTCAGGAATGTAAAGTAGAATTATGGTTGGGCAGCTATATCTCTTGTTCTATTTGTTTTAACAAGCTGAACTTTTTCCTGATTATAAAGCTTGACGTCCCTGCTTAACAAATTATTCTGAACACGTGACATGCTACGTAATCATTTTGTTAAAATTTGGTAAATCGGCGAATTGGTGGTGAATCTATCATATTGATCATTAAAATATAGATAGGACCCTGCGCGCTCTCTGATTGGTCAAAAACCCATGTCTTATCAGAGTATAAAACATAGAAAAGGCGTCTTATATTGTTTTGCGCGCGTAAAATCTATATTTTAAAGCAAATGAAGAAGCCTAAGCCGTGTATTACATTGTGATAAAACACTCCGGTCATTCGAGACACTCGAGAAATGTAGGAAACACTCGCCTGCGGCTCGTGTTTTCTACATTTCCCTCGTGTTCTCAAATGACCATCGTGTTTTATCACAGTGTAATACACGGCTTAGGCTTCTTTATTTGTTAAATAAATAAGCCATTTCGATGAAAATTTAAATTATCTGCCTTGCTGTGTTTTCATTTTTAGCAGATATAAATGATCAAAAGTCGTCGAATTTTGTTAAAAAAACACCTTTCACCCTATAATTTTTTGCTGCGAAAAGAGGGACGGTCATTCCAAACGTGAGAGGATGAAAATAATTGCCCCTGCATCTAAAATGCGCGTTTGCTGGATGATATTACTAAAAACCGCTACCAATTCCTCAAATAACGGCTATTTTCCGCTAAGCCTCACGTGGCATGTCACGTGACCTGTCAGAAGTACCAATTCTACTTTGAAATTTTCAGGACGTTAAAATCTTACTGTGTGCTAAATCTGGTTCCATTGCCATTTATACTTTTCGAAATATAATTAATAGATTATTTTCACCAGTAAAAGCCTTTGACCCAGGCCTTAAACTACATGAGTCAGGTGGGTACAGTTTGTGAACCCGACAATGTAATTCATTACTCTGCTGGAATTTTTTTTTTTCACTTCGTCTTTGCGCATTTTTTTCAGTCATCCTCCCTGGCATGAATATTTTTTCTCCCCACACTCCCCCCTCATCACATTTCTAACCCGGATGGTCCGTCCCTTTCGAAAACTATTATTGCGAGATTTTACCTAAAGGCTCTTTTGACGTCGCTCAACGTGGCCTTTGTGCCAATATCTCGTTCACGTTTCAAGCAACGCCAAATCCCTCCACTTAGAACATTTACCAATGTTTTGCGGGTTAAGTAAATTTTTGGGGGATTTTTGGGCATTTCGTGAAAGAGATATTTTTTCTTGAAAGATAGATCAAATTGAGGAAAATATGAAATGTTGAAGCCGTGATGGATTTGGAAAATTGAAATTTAAAGTGAAGAATTAATAGACCGGCGGACACCAAACAGTCCCCTACCAACCTGGCGCTCTTTTTTGAGGGGGTCAACTGTCTGGTAGTGTTCCCAACCCATTTTAATCTTAACAATTCCTTTTTAAAACTACTTCAAATTTCACTCCTAATCAGGTAGAATCCCCCCTTAAGCTAATTTGATTTGATTGCAATCGTGCCAACAGCCAGGTTATGAAGCAATTTCATGTAAAGTTAGGTACGATTTTGCGATTTTAGCACCATCATCTTTTCGTGCAGATAGACATTGTAATTCGGCATGTAATCGCGGGAAATGTTTTAGATCTCTCGCTTTCTGGTGAACATACTTCCGGGAACTTTCTCAGTTGTGGTTTTCACTTTTTTCCCCTCTCCCTTCGCCAAACAGATCAGTCTAAAAGCGTCCTTGCACTAAGAAATATCATATCGCCTTGCACTAAAATACCTCAATAGGCTCAACTAATTTATCAGTAATTGAAATTCATGAAAAGAAACTCACTAAAGAAATGTCAAATGTGAGTAGTGAACAAATGGTGTTGACATTGACCGCAAGTGTTTACACTACCGGCCTTAGCTATATCACAACCAAAATTAGAGCACGCTTATGAGAACCAAGATACGTGTAATGAAAAGACAAGGTGTTGAAAACGTATAATATAATCTAACAAGGCTGCCCATTTCTCTGGGAATACGAGATTTTAAATCAACCCCTGCTTCAACTAAGAATGCGTGATGCGTGACGGAACGGCCGGTGACGCCGGATCAGTAGTGGTCAGTACCGCAGTAGAATTCAAAGCAAGGCTTGAGAGATTTCCCGTAAAACAAGTCTCATGTAGTTCCAGCGTTAAACTCTAAATCTAATCAGGAGATGTCAAAAAGTTCCCTGAGAAACTCAAAACTACATTTTAGTCAACGGATGACATTCGTCATTTCCACACAAATTGTTGAAATTTCCGCTACTTTGTCGAATTTTTTGCGTATCAAAATTATGAGTGCCCACAACTTTTAATACAGATAATTGTAGCTTAGGCTTAGTACATTACGCTGATAACAGTCATCATTCATGAAGAGGTCCCACTTTTGAAAAAAATCTGTTTGTTTGGGGCTATGTCAGCAAAGATGCCAAAGACATCTTTAAGCGGATCACGTTAAGACGTCATAACTTTGCTTGCGTTTAGGATAAGCAGATAGTTTTTAGTTGTGTGGAAAGAAGAAAGAATTATGCAGTAATTCTGAAAGAATTAGGTTGTTTCATTGAATCTGCGAAGTTTGAGCAAGCATAGCGTAACCCCCAATTTTTGGGGTTTCAATTTCCGGTTTTTGTGGTTTTCGGGGTGCCTACAAAAAAAACTCCTCAAAAAATTTAAAAAAGCGAATCTATCGAAATAAAGGGCATTTTCGTTCATTGCATATGTTGTTTGACTTGTGTAGAAAAAATGGAGGCGATCTATTTTCCACGAAAATTTGAGTGGTCGGTTCTTACACGGACACGCTCTTAAATTTGAGAGCAAGTGATATTGCTGTTTTTCAGTTGACATTTTGTGTTCTTGTTTAGCCCAGTTAACCAATGACGTTTCACGCCTTGGCTACGGCAATTGCTTTTAGAAGAACGTCGAAAGCGGCTGAAGTCTGAAGTCTCCATACGTTACGTTATGTATTAGTTGGGTGTAACAAGACTGAAATTAAAGAACTTAATTTCCCTTTTTCTGACGAGGAAACATTAATGAAGGCCACCACCTACTTCACTGTTTGTTTGTTCCTATACAATTTGCCTCTTTCATTTGTGTTTATTTAGATCACTACCATGCTACTTTTATTTCATTATCATAATTTTTGACTGGAATTTTTTCCTACAATATCAAGTTGCTAACCAGTTGTATCCTAAGATATGAAACATGGTAAATAAAAATAAAGGACAAAACAATTATTGGACGGGTTTGAGCTAAATTTCCTGACTTTTGAGTGACGAACAGATTAAAAAATTATTTGCCGAAGCCACGGCTAGGGCGGACTGAGATTTTACTTTCATGATGTATAAGGGCAGCTGGAAACTACTATTCACACAGATTTTCGCTCCAAAAGTGTTCTTGACTTTGTGATAGACTACGCTTGAATTTCTAAGCTTTTGCGTGGCGCGGCATTTACGTGACGGCCGAGAGGGCTGTCAGGTTGGTTAGAAAAAGTGACTTATTTCGAGGGAATTTTGCTATCTGAGCAGTTCTTGTATTCTTGGTTTTCACGTGACGTCAGAAAGAAACTAAAAATTATAAATTTTGAGTTTTCATCTTCATCAAGTAATAAAAGTCATTTTTGAACAAATATCTGCTATCTGCTATCTGCTATCTGCTGTTTTGAAAATAGAACACTGAGTTTTTCCACAATGCGTGACATCGGCATTGTTTCTAGGTAACATGTTTAATGCGTGCACGAAAATATCGATTCGCCTTAGGTTTTCGAGTTCTGAGTAACCATATGGCGTGATAAGTGCCTATGCGGATGTTTTCAAGTTTAACGGAGAGAAAAAACGTGAGAGAGCCAAAGTAAACTCCAGATGTTTTCACTGGTGGAGTCCCTCCCCGGGGGAGGTACTCGGTATATCCTTGGGTGAGGAGGTGCGGCCCGGCCCCTCATACCCTGACCCTGTTTAAGACAAATATCGCTGATTTTCCTACCCTGTTTAAGACAGAATTACGAGTTTTGATACCCTGTTTAAGGCATAAATTAAAAGTTGCGGTTACAAATTGTGTGGCTTTCTTGTTGTGTAATCAATGGAAATTTAATGTGCCTGGCATCAATGCCAAAGTCAACGGAAGTCAACATTAATTTACAAGAGCTTGTAAAAATTTTGCTGTTTATCGTCCAAGAAAAGGTATCCCATTTAAGACAAAAATTGATAAATCGATACCCTGATTAAGACAAAAAATGATAAATTCAATACCCTGTTTAAGACAAAAATCCCGAAATACATACCCTGGCTGGCCGCACGTCCCCATTAA